>JXCR01141707.1:141242-167235 GCA_002079205.1 Phalaenopsis hybrid cultivar | reverse complement strand
ATTTTTTAATATTATTTTATTTATTTTAATTTTAGTGAGTTTTTATGATTTAATTAACCATATTAACTTATATGAACATTTAAACTTAATTTATATTTTTCTTAAAGTCTTCCGACCACAGGGAACCTATTGAAATATGTCTCAAAAAATTTTGATTTATATATTAGTTTGTAAAATTATTTTAAGCAAAAACAGACAATAAAACTTGAAAATTAGGATTTTAAAGCTAGAGATGCTCTTTGACTTTGGAAAAATTAGAGAATATCTCTATTAGCATGAGGAATCAACCCCTAAAGCTTTTAGCCATGGTAATTCAAATTTACTTAATTAGATTAAAGTAGTCCATAGAGTATTTAATTAATTAAAAATCATAGACATGTAAAATAAATTTTATTTTTATTCAACATTATTATCGTCTTTTCACTAAGCAAGAAGGCATTTTTGTTTTATTTTTATAATTTTTCTACACTAAGTTATGAATTTTCTATGTTAACTTAATTAAATTAAATAATTCAAAATAAATCCTAATTTTCTACTTAAAAACGTAATAGCTGTGTCATCCTATGGCGCTCCCAAAGACCACACTGCATTACGCTATTTGACGCCGCCATCCATGTAGTCACCCAATTAGCATGTGATTTATGAGCCACTATTTCATTTGGTGCTATCCTAGCCCTCTATCTGATACACATGCAATCCACAGCTCTTCCTCATTGTCTCCAACTGACCTAGCCCGAGAACCGTCCACCTTCTAGGCATAAGATTTCTCACTGCACTCAAGTAAATCAGGGGGTTTGTTCCAACGCTTTAATCAAGTCCATTCAAACCTATCCATGCGGTCGCATGCTCATGAAATTAAACTTTCTTCATAAAGGCTCTCCCAAACAAAGCTCAATTTGGGGGAAAATGAGTTAAACCTTTATCCGAGAGGGGAGTCCTCAATCAGATGCTTGAAGAAGCTTCAGTGGTGTCAAACAAAGATGTCTGAAGTGCTGCTTTCCTATGGTGAATAGTCTAGGTATGAACTCAGTCAGAAGGTGGTGCGGCCTTGGTCAAGAGGCTGGTAGAGGGCTCGGGACAAAGGGCTTTGATGTCAAACTTCTTTATTTGATCAAAGAAGTTAAAGGGTGGTTTAATTTGTTGTTTTGAAGAGTTTAGTGGAGTGGTAGAAAAGGCTCTAATTTTGGAGTCAAAATTGAGCTCTAGAAGTGGAGGCAATGGCTCGGAAATGGTTGGAATGAGCTTGAGAGGTCTTGGAGAAGCTTTGGAAGCAATTTGGAGTAGTCCCCTAAAGGTTTTGTGCACTTAATATTTTTGGTCATAGGCGGTGGTGTTTAAATAGAGGGGGAAAGAAAGGTCAGAAGGGTTGACCAGTGGATGGATAGAGACACATGAGTGGAGGGTTGAGCGGAGACAATAACCAATGAAAGTGAGCTAACTCAGGGAGTCCAAATTTTAATTTTAAATCTTGGGGTGGTTCTCAGTTTTTGTGTTTTCTAGCAACTAGGCTGGCCGACCAGGCCTGTGCTAGTGGCTATCTGGCTTAGGGAGGCCAGAGGAAGGCTTAATTGTTATTAGGCTTGGGGTTTGATGGTTGGTGGAGAATCTCTCCTTGGTTTAGTCATTTTAAGAAGGGATCCCTCAAATCAAGGGACCCTTGGTCAATTTCTCAATATTTGGTCTTTGGGTGATTTAATTAGCATCTAAGAGTGTTTAGTCATGGCAGAAATTGTTAAGGCTTGGATCAATTTGAATGATTTGAGGTGGGCATGAGATTAGGTTGAAAATGTGGGCCTAATCTTGGACTAGGACTTGGAATTAGTTGGAGCTTGGATTTGGTCTAGTTAAATGGTGGATTTGCTTAAGAAAATTGTCATGAAGTGTTTGGAGTTGAATTGAGTGGAATTTAGGTGTCATAAAGCTTGATTTGGAAAAATTTGGATTTTGGGTCAAAATTGGGTCTTTTGGTTCAAATTGGGTTTGGGCTAGGATCTACACAAATTGAAGGTCCAATTGGGTCTAGAGTAATGTTAAAAAAATTTTGGAATTCAAAATATTTGAACAAGTTAAGAAGCTCAATTTGGGGAAACTTGAGGCTATGGTCAAAATTGAGGCTTTTGGTTCAAATTGAAATTAGCGTTTGGAGATTGGTTCAATTTGGCTTAAAATTTATTTTGATTGGGATTGGCAAGGTCAATTTTTATTTGGAATTGGAATTGAGGAAGATTGAAGTCAAATTGGTAGAAATTAGGGGTGATTTGCGGTAATTGGGCCTTAAAGGGCAATATTGGGGTTTTGGTCAAAATTGATGAAATTTGTCAAATTGGACTTCATGAGTGGTTAATATTTGTTTTGAAGGTGTTTGAAATGATTTTTGAAGGTATTGGGGAAATTTGGGCCACCAAGGGTATTTTGGTAATTTTGGCAAAGTCAGGGGTATTCTGGTAATTTTGGAAATTTTGGGATGTTTTGGGCAATTTGGATGGTTTAAAATAGTCTGAGATGATTTTTGAAAAAAATTGGTAGTTTGGGTAATTTGGGAAAATTTGGAATTTTAGGGGCAATTTGGTAGTTTTGAGAAAGTTTGGGGGCAAAAGGCTAAATTGGGTATTTGGGTAGGATGAGATCAATTAAAGATGCTAATCATAAAGTTACCCTTTTTTGAGCCATGAAACCAAGGGAACTCCCATTATTGTTCCTTCATGTGTTATATTAGCCAAACCTTAGCCCAGGGCTAATAGTTTATGGTACCATCCACATGAGTTTCTAATGTAGTAAGGGATCAAGCTACGCTTGTTTGGTTAAGGGATGAGGTTGTGAGTGCAGGTGAGGAGTATCAAGTGTGTGTGTTCAAGTCTGACCATCACCGCACCACCCAGAGCTAACCCTAAGGCCAAACAATCCTATAGGGGCTCCCCTTGAGCTCCCTCTTATTGGCTCCACCTATTAAGTGTTAGAGGTTAGAACCAACATGTGCAACTTCAAGATGAACAAAGAAGAGTTTTAGAATTTCTAATGGTGAGGGTTCTTTTGCTAGTCTTTTACGAATAGTCAATGGGAAAGTCTTATTATTAGATTCTATGCTTTTAAAGAAGAAACTAAACCTCAACCAAAAGTGAGGTCAACATTCATAAAGTTGAAGCTACAATACATTCCTAAGATACTTGAATTTAAGATGTACTAGTAAGTTTTTTAAAATGGAGATCTTAAATTTTATTTTTATACCATCTAAGGTACCTTAGTTAATAAGTATTAATCTCTTTTTAAATGTAAATAGGAAATCAGTTTTTCATAGTTGGATGAAAGGTTTTCTCATACCTTAGGTGTAGACTTGTTTACTATGGTTCTATTAATCCTAAAAAAAGAATTTTTGGAAGCAAATTTATGCTAATTTTAAAGAGGTCCACTCCCTCAAATTATGTAAAATGGTTTTTAATTTTTTAGTGTTATTTGAGGACAAGTAACATTTTTATTTGGGGGAATTTGATGTGTAGCAAAGAATGTTAAATTTATTTCATGTTTATGGATGAAATTGCACTTCAAAGAAAGATATTTATGTATTTTTTTTCTTGCAGGTACAACAAGTATTAAGAGTGGAGCAAAGTGGAGAAGAAATAGAGCAACATAGAGATTATTCAGAGATATGGAGGACACAGAAGGCCAGTGCCTTGAAGTAGGATTCTTCGGCACCTAGGTGTCAATCCCACGCAAGGAACCTAAAAAGTTGGTTCCTAAGTGTCAGCTAGTGGGTGCTAAAACACGACTACCCCAGTGCCTTGGTGCCGAATTTTTCGGCACCTATGTGCCCATATGAAATTTTCTAGACAAAGATCCTGGTGCTTAGGTGTTAGAGTCTGCATGACCAGTTTTCAATAGTTGTTCTACACTAAGATAGGAGTTATTTAGCACAATAAAGATGGATTTGGTGAAGAAAAATGGGATCTTTTAATTCTCTTTGGAGTCTTGGTCAGTCTTTGGCTATAGAGGATTGTGGGAGAATATTTTGTGTGAGACATGGAGAGAATTTCAAGTGTAAAGTGAAGAGAGTGTTCAGAATTGTAGCAAGGAAGAAGGAAATCCTCAGAGGTGAATTCTCAAATCTTTTGAAGGAGTTGAAAAGTTAAGTATTGTGTAATTTTCTATTTATATTTTTTAAAACACAATTCTATAGTGGATTTGCTTATTTCCAAAGATGTTTTGTGGCATTTTCTAATTGCTTTTTGAGAGGACTTTTTGCCTCCCTTATGATGAATAAGTAGGTAGTGTAGGATCGAAGGAATGCTTCTGAAATTGTTTGTAAAACCTATAATGTGATGAGTAATCCTTTAGTCTTTATTTACTTTTCCTTTTGACCAAGTGATTAGTTAAAATGTTTTTTTTGCCCATAATGACTTGAAAGAGCCATGGAAGAACAATTAGGTCGTTCACATTGAACTATAGGGTATGAACAAAGTACACTATAGGGAGATGCAAATGTTAGGGAAATAATGCTTGATGGGTTCAAATTGTGGTTTACAGAATTAGAACCAATTTAACCAAACTTATTAATGCACTTGAGAGAGATTAAAGAAGGGATTTTCTCCTATTTGTCACTAGCCTTAGTTATAATTTGGAGCTTTTCATTTCCTTCACTCCACTTAATTCATTACAAGTGAGGGTACCTTTTGACCCCATCTGCAATTAAGCAGTTATTTAAGTTTACTCACCAAAAAATTGACCCAGTTTCTTCAGACGGCTAGTGTGAATAATGGAGATATTATAGAATTTAGAATTTTTATTTATATTTCACAAACTTGGATTTCTATGCAAGTGTACATGTCATTCAAGTAATATAAGGTTTTCTTTAAAACCTAAAGTATCGATCTCATAGAGAAGCAAAGTATGAGATCCCTTATGTTAATTCTTTTATACTACTATTAGATCTTAGATTGGAATGCTGATTAAAGGTTTTTTCTAATAACTAATCCTAAATAAAAAGTTGAATCTAAGGATAAACATAACTAAATAAATTTGCTTGGTAAATTTTGAGATGTAAGAATTACTTTTCTCATGTGATGACCTAGATAAGGTGTAGGGATGGAATGCTTAGAATTTAATTTGGTTAGTGACAATAGAAGCAAACTTATTCTTTTCCCTCTTTCAAGTGCATAAAAATATTGGCTAACCTAGTGTTAAGTTTCTAAATCATTGGTTATGTTGGGTAGATACTATCCTGTCACTCTAGAGTACCCACTATGCCACCAATCTGACTGACCAAGCTTTAAGTTCCAAAATCTAAATCAATTTGGTAAGATTATAGCCTCTCACTCTAGAAACACACATTTACACCCATTAATGAATATCTCCCTAACATTGCACTGAATCTCCAGACTACTTATCCTTCACCCAAAAGTTCAATGTCCACCCCTCTAGATCCAAATGCAATTACAACAAATTTTAACACTACAACAAGTCTAATTTCAAAGTAAATGAAGTTCAAATGAAATACCTTCACATTTATGACATAAGAGCATTTCTAAGAAAATTTAGATTCTTAAACTTTCATCCAATTCAATGTAAAAGAAAAGTAAAAAGAAGATAATGACAAAAGTAGTAGAAGAAGTCATAAAATTATGTCGTAATTTTTGTGCCAAAATAGAACATATGTCTACCTACCCTCTTCCAAGTGTCTAGTTATGCTTAGTGTTCTATTAGTTTTACAGAACTAGCAGAGATGTAAAGGTGGTTAAAATTCCTTACAATTAATGTTAAGTTACCTATTGACTTACATCAATTGTCACCAAGAAGCTCCTAATAGAAACAAATCTTGAAGTATATTTACTTTAAAAGTTGTATTCTTGCCTAAACTACTTTAACATAGCCAACCGGACATTGTGAGCGTACACAAGTTGTTAAGTCACTGTTCTTTTGAGTCTTAATCTCAACATAAAATAAGTTTTAATAAATCATATGGGCATTACACTATGTCAATGAAGCAACAAAGATATTACTCATGACATCAAAATTATTCTATTATAAAAAAAAATTTCCCACTTTTGACACTACTTCATAATATGAGAAAAGAGTAAGAAAAACTACTCAATAAGCATAGAGAAAATATCATAGAAAACTTCACTTAAATTAAAGCAAATCTTCTAGATAAGTGCTTACAATAATTTTAACATAATGAAGAGTACAATACAGCTTTTTCTCTCTAAAAAAAGAGATGAAAATCCCTGCAACAAATTCTCTTACTAATCCATGCAATGCTAGTACAAACCCTAACAAATATCTCTCAAATTTTCCTCTCTAATTTCCCTAAAAAAGGTAGAAATCTACATTTATCACTTCTATCTATGACCTCTAGGCATTACTAGAGATCCCATGACTTTGAAATGCTAAAAGGTGTTTTCCAAGCATGAAATCCGCCTAATAACTCCTCGGGACATGCCGTATATGTCTGTATTTATTTCTGGCACTTAGGCACTGGAAAGTGGCTCCATAGTGCCTGAACGGGTGCCTAAGTGCTTGGATCACGCACCTAAGCACCAGGTCATTTTTGTTCCCTTGCTCTAATTGCCTCTTTTAGCTCTCTTTTTGCCCCATTCACTTCAGTTTGCTCCAAGTATTATACTTTGCTCCATTCAACTCCAAATTTCTCCAATTTTTCTTGATTTTTTACAAAACTTCAACTCTTGTATTTGAAACATAAAAAAATAAAATATCTTCCATTAAAATGTAATATCATTACAAATGAGCATAAAATGTATATAAAAAAGTAGCACATTTCTAGGTGTGTTACCTTTAAAGCTTGATTATCACCAATCTAACCATATTAAGTAGAATTTCAGTATGAATAAATCATTAAGAGTAGTTTGTAATTCTATATAACTAGTTAGCAAAAATTCTAGTCAATTTACTTTCAAGCTAAGAATGAATTTAGTATGCTAGAACATTTCCTAAAACTTAGGGTCCATTTGGGACAGCTTAAAACAACATGCATCATTTTGAAAATGCAGCCATCTTGTTTGTTTTTCATGTTTTCACCATGTTTTTGAAATTGGGCTATCAATTTACATCATAATGTCGCCAGCGAGATGATCATCACGAGCCACACTTGAAGATTGTGTATTACTCCACTACTCTTATGATCGAGAGCTATGCCTGCCTTAGCCACTCCCTCTTGTTTGACATTCCTTCACTTCGTGATCAAGAGCTCTGCCCTAGCTGCTCCCACTTCTTTGGCAATCCAGGTGTCTAATCTCGACCTTTCTTTTTTTGTTTTTTCTGCTACACTAACGGGAAAACCATTTGATTTGTTCTTTTTTTTTCTGCAACTCCCGCTCCTCCTGGTCTGCACTAATATGGCATTGCAGGTATACTCATCTCCATAATTTTTTCTTTTTGGTGGATTTGTGAGATGGATTTATTAAAACTATTGATCTTGTTTATTTTTTATTGAGGAGATTAATGTTATATTGAATGTTGGTAGTTAATGTTGGATTATTGTGGTGTATGTTCTAAAATTTATAGATGTTTGTATATGCAAATTTTGCAGGTTTGATTGTTGAAAGAAGGATGAATTATTGGTAGAAGGGATATATGTAAATTTATGTATGATGGACTGTTGGGATATATTTTATTTAGATAAACAGTTTGTAGTTGGAAGGTATGATGGCATTAAAGCCGATCAATGTGTTATGAGGTGGGAGATAGAGGTGAATAAGATGATATTTGTTATTTTGAAGAAAGGAGGTGATTAGTTTTGTTAAAATGTTTCATTATGTAACGAAATTGTGCATCATAATCCATGGTTTGTGTTTTGTGGTGATGATGGAAAACGTCTTTGGTTGATGGACATTTGGTGCTATTCAAATTTTATTGTTCTCTTTACCAAGCTTTCTTTATGAGCACCCTAAATGCCTAGAAAAATATTTTTAGAGAAATTGGAAAAGGGTATCACAAGTTTTTATTTTTTTGTTTTCAAGTACTAATTTTAAAAAAATTAAGTTATCACCATATCTTAATTCCAATTATGTTTAGAGGCTTGTATATCTATTGAGCTTTGTTGAACATGATATGTTTTGATAGTTATTGTTAGATTTTATTATTGTCTAATCACTATTTCAAGAATATTAACATTACTTTTAATTATTATTGTATAATTATCATCATACGATGATTGTTGTTTGACTATTATTAATTAATATCAGTCATTATTGTTAATTACATCTTTAATATTCTTCACAATACTAAAATTTTCCTACTTTTAAAGGAAAAAAATCACCATCAATGATAAAAATATATGTATAATTAAATTTTCCTATGGATTACTAATGAAATTTTAATTTACCCTACAAATTTGGAAAATAAATTTTTAATGGTCAAGTTTTGCAATCATATTACTTGTTCATGCTTCATTTGATTATTGTTCTTATGTTGATTTGTATGGTGATAAGAGAATATGTTTCTTTAGGATCTTGGATGCTTATCTAAGAGTAATTAATTTAAAATTGGAAGGAATTATCAAAAGACAGTATGTTATTTTTTATCATCCATAATCTTTGCTATGCATACCACTAATTTCTTATGTATTTACATGTGTACCACCTAAAGTGCTTAATTTTCTTTTGGGGCTGTTTGTGTTATGAAAAAATAAAACTATTTAATTCTAATATATTTATATGACAGTATGCAAAGAGTAAAACTAAAGAGGCTGCATCATTGGGCATGTCGGAGAGAAAGGTCATTGGTATATTTGTGATCTCTATCTGAGGGAGGTTAAGTGGGGTTATAAACCAACCAACTATTTTAAAATAGATGAGTGGAAAAATCTGATGCATAAATTCAAGGAACTGACTGGAAGGGACTACAATCGGATGACACTCAGGAGAAAGTGAGATCAATTAAAATGGATTGGAAAATATGGAAAGAACTCAAAAGGGTATCAACAAGATTGGGTTGGGTTCTAGTCAAGTAGAAAATTGATTGTCGCCACAAAAATTTCACCTTCGTTGCCTCTCCACGAATCATCGCCATGCCATTGATTTATTGATATCATTGTCAGAAAGGAGTCGCCACTTAGTTTATCTATCTTATTGCACTTTTCTCCAAATAACTCATTCTCTTTGATCACACAGATGACTGTAAGATATTAAGAAATTTAGAGAAGAAGGGAAAGGGCAATTAAAAATATAAAGCAAAAGAAAATGTTGTAAGGATTTCATTGTGGTAGAGAATTAGGAAGTGTTTGATTCCCGAGATTCTCATACATCCAAATGAAAATATCATAACCAGAGAGTTAGATTAAATACCTATTATGAGTTTCTTAATATCCTATAAGAGCAAGATCCTATAGTTAGTTACATCTTAAGTAGTTTAAACTACTTGAGAAAACTCTCAATTAGGGTTAACCATTTGTTCTCCAAGATTTTTTTTTGTGTCACGGTCAATGAAAGAAACATCAATGTTCAATCCTATGTGAGGCAAATTTCTAAGAATCTGAAACTACCCTAAAATTATTGTTTTGTCATTTTATTTTATCGATATTGTTTTATCATTTCGTTAATGTCGTTCTATTTTGTTAATGTCATTTTGTTTTGTTAATGTTGTTTTGTTGTGTTGTTGTCATTTTGTTGTGTTGAGATTTACCATTACATCTTCTGAATGTTGTCTATACAAAACAGAGTTAGCACATCCTAATAACATTCAAATATATCTAAAAGATGACTTGCCTTTTATCTTCAGCAAGTCTTGAAAACAAAATTAACATGAAATTATGTTTTGATTTGTTGATTTAGTTGGTTAAATAATTTATAGACAACTCGGTCAAAATATCTATGGCTCCATCATCCCGGGGTCGTCGGGGTTTTCCGACCTACTTAGTTAGAAAGGTAATTAAACCAGGACCACAAAATTCTTTTTAGTAACCACAAATTGCGCCATTCAAGAGATCTTCGTAGATCTGAACATTAGGGTTCAAGTTGCGTTCGGTGAGATTTTTCTTGAAAGTTCAATTTAATTTTTAGTGTCTTATTTGGATTTTAGGTGTTGAAAAAAACTTTAGATTGTTTATGATTTATTAGACAATTCAATTTCTTCACTTTGTTACATATTTTTATTTGAGATGAGCCAATCACGATCCCATAGTTCTGCCGTCCCGGGCCATTAAGTTTGTTGTTTGACAAGTCATAAATGGCTGGAGGGTATTTTGTTAGCAACCATGGGTTACCTCCTCCAAAATATCTTCTCAAACTACGTTGCATTTTTAAAGTTTAGGCTTAAGTTTTAATGTCTCTTAGGGTAAATTTTAAGTCATTTGAATTTTATTTTTGGTTGGTTTTGAGTTTTATGTTTGTTGCTTTGTTTGTTTAATTTAGATGTGGGCTAAATTGTCAACTTTGAATTTAATTCAGGTTGATTGACTAAGTCTAATGTAAATTAGGCTTAGGGTTTAAGTTCATTGCAGGTTAAACATAAAAAAGTTTGGTTAAGTTTAGGGTAAGTTAGAATAAAGACTAAGGTTCAGTGTCAGTTGAGCCTAAAAGAGAATGATTAAGTCTAATGTAGATTAGACTTAAGATTTAGGTTCAGTGTCAGTTGAACCTAAAATTTATGAATCTAAGGTTTAGGTTGGTTCAGGTTCAATTTAGGTAGAACCTAAATTTTATGTTCACTTAAGTTAAATTTAGGTGGAACCTGTGGTGTAAAGTCATTTAGGATCAATTTAGGTAGAACCTAAGGTATAAGGTTACTTAGGTTCAATTTAGGTAGAATCTAAGGTTTAATGTCAATTAAGTTTAATTTAGATAGAACTTAAAATATAAGAAATGGTTTAGGTTGAATTTAGATAGAACCTAAGGTTTTTTGGTTAAGTCTAATGTAGATTAGAGTTATAGTTTAGCTCTAACGTAGGTTGGACCAAGATAAGTTTGATTAAGTCTAATGTAAGTTAAACTTAAATTCTAGTTCTGATTTAGGCTGGACCTAAAGAATTTTGGGCAAGTTGAGTTTAATTTAGGTTGACTATAAGGTTTAAGTTAACTTGGATTCAATTTAAGTTTAAGTTAAGGACCTTAAGGTGACTTAAGTATAACTTAGTTGAACCTAAAGGTTTGTCCTAGGTCGAAAATGGGTTGAACCTAAGAATTTAGATTAACTAATTCTTAAGCATAATATAGATAAGGCATATGTTCTAATTTAGTTTAATTATGGTTAGAATTAATTAATGTTTAAGTTGGTTTAAGCCTAATGTAGGTAAGGCCTAGGGTTTATTTAAGTCTAATTAGGATTAGACTTAATTAGGGTTTAAGTTGATTTAAGCCTAATGAAAGTAAGGCTTGAATTTTAATTAAGTCTAATTAAGGTTAGACTTAATTTGAGTTTAAGTTGGTTTAATTCTAGTATAATTAAGGCTTAAGATTTCATTAAGTATAATTAATGTTATACTTTATTAGGATTTAAAGGTAACTTAAGCCTAATGTAAGTAAGGCTTAAGAGTTAATTAGGTCTAATTAGGATTATACCTAATCATAATTTAAGTGCACTTAAGCCTAATGAAAGTAAGGATTAAGGGTTAATAGGATTAATTAAGGTTAGACCTAGTTAAGATTTTAGGTTACTTAAGCCTAATGTAAGTAAGGCTTAAGGGTTAATTAAGTCTATTTAGGGTTAAACTTAATTTAAGTTTAAGGTTACTTAAGCTTAATGTAAGTAAGGCTTAAGGGTTAATTATGTCTAATTAGGGCTAGACCTAATTATAGTTTAAGGTAACTTAAGCTTAAATTAAGTAAGGCTAGACCTAATTAAGTCTTTTTAGGTTTGAATTATTTAAGGTTAAAGGTTACATAAGCCTAATGTAAGTAAGGCTTTAGGATTAATTAAGTCTAATTAGGTTTAAACATAATTATGGTTTAAAAGACACTTAAGCATAACATAGGTAAGACTTATGGGTTAGTTATGTCTAATTAAGGTAAGACCTAATTAAGGTTTTCGATGGATTTAGGGCTTTGAATTTCATTTAGGTTTGATATGAACTGAACTTAAGGGGTTTTGGCTTTGACAGGTTTATTTGGATTGAACCCAAGAGTTTAGGATGTGAACCCAATGGTTTAAGATTTAACTTGAGTTCATTTGTATTAAACCCAAGCGTTTAGGATTTGACTTGATTTCATTTGGATTGAACTTAATGGTTTAGTATTNAACTGAACTTAAGGGGTTTTGGCTTTGACAGGTTTATTTGGATTGAACCCAAGAGTTTAGGATGTGAACCCATTGGTTTAAGATTTAACTTGAGTTCATTTGTATTAAACCCAAGCGTTTAGGAATTTACTTGATTTCATTTAGATTGAACTTAATGGTTTAGTATATGACTTTGGTTCATTTGGGTTGAACCCATGTTTAGGATTTGACTTGGGTTCAATTTGATTGAACCGAAGGATTAAAGGTTTGAATTAAGTTCATTTAGGTTGAATCCAAGGGTTTATAATTTTACTTAGGTTCATTTGGGTTGAACCCAAGTGTTTAGGATTTGACTTGGGATCATTGGGGTTGAACCCAAGGGTTTAGGACTTGACTTGGGTTTAATTTGATTGAACCCAATGGTTTAAGGTTTGACTTGGGTTCATTTAGAATTAACCCAAGGGTTTAGGATTTCACTTAGCCTCATTTGGATTGAACCCGGNGGATTTGACTTGGGATCATTGGGGTTGAACCCAAGGGTTTAGGACTTGACTTGGGTTTAATTTGATTGAACCAAATGGTTTAAGGTTTGACTTGGGTTCCTTTAGAGTTAACCCAATGTCAATTAAGTTTAGGATTTCACTTAGCCTCATTTGGATTGAACCCGAGGTTTAGCATTTGACTTGGGTTCATTTGGGCTAAACCCAAAGGTTTAGGATCTGACTTGGGTTCAATTTGATTGAACCCAAGGGTTTAAGGTTTGACTTGGTTTCATTTGGGTTGAACCTAAGGGCTCATGATTTGATTCGGTTTATTTGGATTGAACCAAAGGGCTTAGGATTTAACGTAATCAGATGTCATGAAAATTTTAGCTACCCATTCCAAATGTTTAATGTATTAAAGCCTAATTTGGGCTAAAAAAAACTTTTCAAATTGCAAATTCCCCCTCCTAATGTCTAGACATTTTTAAGTGTCTTAGAGTTTAAAATTGACATTNTGATTCGGTTTATTTGGATTGAACCAAAGGGCTTAGGATTTAACGTAATCAGATGTCATGAAAATTTTAGCTCCCCATTCCAAATGTTTAATGTATTAAAGCCTAATTTGGACTAAAAAAAACTTTTCAAATTGCAAATTCCCCCTCCTAATGTCTAGACATTTTTAAGTGTCTTTAGAGTTGAAAATTGACATTTTTGAGTTTGAAAGTATTTTTTTAATTCTCCAAGGAAATTTTTATTTTTATTTCCAATTTTAGNAATTGACATTTTTGAGTTTGAAAGTATTTTTTTAATTCTCCAAGGAAATTTTTATTTTTATTTCCAATTTTATGACTCTTCATAATTCTTTTGGAAAATAATTAAAAAACCGAGTGAAAATTGATAATTCTCAATTTTGGGACTTCTTCTAGCCTTGGAAAAATCCAGGAAGGTTCCCAAGGATATAAGGAAAAATCCCTATTAATTTTAAAATATTTAAATTTTAATTTAATTTTTTAAAAAATAAATACCACACAATGTATTTAATAAATTAAAAAATGAATATTAATTAAAAATTTTTGGATTTACGTTCAAAATTTTGCTCTTGATTTTTTGAGTTTGAGGGTAGTTTTATGTTATTCTTACCTTTTTTTTTTGCAAAGTTATGAATTTTTAAGCTTTCTATATTTATTAAAAAAGAAAATAATTTAATTTCCTATTTAACCCACATGGCGCCCCGTCAACCTTTGGCGCGTTGAAGGAACGTGCAGCGACAAGCAATTTGGGGAGCTTTCCATGTGGGCAGGCACATGGCCCACAGTTTCATCCATTTCATATGGATGGATCCACGCTCTAACTAGACTATGGCTATCCATTTCCAAAGCACAGAAATGGATGCCATCGGTGCACCGTCCCTTCGTGATGATGCTGCAAGGACCGTTCAATATCNCCGGCTATTTATATGCAATAGTATAACAATGACTTTAATTATAATTTTCACTTATATTTTCTTACTTTACNAAGGGGCTCAGTAATGAGCTAGCATGATCATGAGGGGCGTCATATACTCCCTCACTTCATGATGATTTTTTTTATGTTGGGTCAGAATTAGTGTCTCCCTAAGTGATTTAATATGTCCCATGGATTTGGTATGTCATGATGGGTCTATGGGTCATGGGTGACCTAATAGCAATGGGCCATTAGTTGGATGTAGGTTTAGGCATCACTCAAGGACTTAAGTGTCATGTATGGGCTTAGGTTGCCATGAGATTAAGATTTGATTGGACTTAGGATTCAAATTTAGGTTTAATAGGTCTTAATTTCACCTTTCTTCAGTTAATTAATTAAGAAAATAAAATTAGGCCATAAACCATAGGAAGATGATTTAGGGTTGAAAAGTTGTCTAGGGTTTACTGATCCCGGCTATTTATATGCAATAGTATAACAATGACTTTAATTATAATTTTCACTTATATTTTCTTACTTTACAATAGAACCAAATACTTGATCTTGAAGAAAATAATAACTTAACTCTTTAATTTATATATGTTGGGATACTACGCAATTATACGTATCGTTATAAAGCAATATAAGACTTTTTGAATAAAACCTGAATATCGAACCAACAGGAAAATTAATTAATATGCATGACCTAAGGAAAATATGTCGAGATTTTCATACCTATTTTATGCTATTTTTAATGATATTGCACTTTAAAGAAAGGTATTTTTGATGTTTTGTTGCAGGAATGATGAATTAGGGTCATTGGAGAAAAAAGATGCAAAAAGGAGCAAATTTGGAGTGAAAAGGACCGAAATGCGGAGATTTAAACAAGGCCACCGACGGCGCCCTCGACCCCACTGACGACGAGTTTTTCCAAAGGCTATAGGAAAAAATTCTTTAGAAGTCCTCCGACGGTGCCCTAGAGGCCGCCGACGGCAAGCTCGGCGGTTATGCCTACTAAAGCTTTGGATAAGGCCAAATTTTGAAGGGATGCTTAAGCAACTCTTGGGAAAGCTCATCCACAACTTTAATAGACTATTTTGGCCAAAAATTAAAGAAAAGGGGGGGGGGAGAGAATCTAGAGAGTGAAGGAAGTGCTAGAGAGAGTTCGTAGAGATTAGAAAGGTTCCAATATTGTTAGGAATTCATTGAGAGATTGTAAGAGTGGAGGGAAAGTGAGAGATTTCTTCCCCCTTGCTGTATCGAAGAGGAATTCTGTGTGTTGTAAAGAAAGGAAGAGATTCAGAGGAACTTTGAGGAGTGTTCTTTGGGGAGAAATTAGAGATAAGTTATTTACTTGTTGTAGATTGTATGACTTTGATTTTATATATGAATTTCAAGTTTTGCTGTGTTTTCCCCATGAGATCTGAGTAGTTTTCTCTGTCTTTCTCCTTTCCTTGAGATTTATTAAATGGTGATTTGAAATGGTGAAGCAAGAAAATGTTTAAGAAATTGTGATGATATTTTCACTTCGATCTTAATTTACTTTCAATCTGGCTATGTTTAAGAAATTGTGATGATCTTTTCACTTCGATCTTAATTTACTTTCAATCTGGCCAATTCATTTGTTAAAATATGTTGAGTTTTACAACTAAAGTGAAGATTACATCAAAGATTCTGGGAGGTCAAAACCATTAGAAGTTGGGTGCAAATAAATAGGAAAATAATATTAGCGAGCGTAGAAATGGAGATTTTAGAGTGACAAAACCCCAATTCGGTCCTATCGTTTGGGTGCTGAAGTGTAGATGTTAGCCCTCGGGTGAGGGGAATGTGGGAACTCTGAAGTGAGAGCCAGTATCCTCCCAACATAGCTGCAGATTCAATAAACAAGTGTAGGATTAGCCAATGTTCTTTATGCCTGGACCAAATTGTAAAGAGTAGGTTTGCTCCTATTTAGCACAATATAAATTGAACTAATTCAGTTTATCCATTCACTATAATTTCTTGACAAGGAGAAGGATGCTTCTTATATATTGAATATCACCATTAAACCCTCATTAGTATCATCTGTTATTTAATAGTAATTAAAACTACATACTTATTTCAATTGCCTATTAGTGACAANGGGGGAGAGAATCTAGAGAGTGAAGGAAGTGCTAGAGAGAGTTCGTAGAGATTAGAAAGGTTCCAATATTGTGAGGAATTCTTTGAGATATTGTAAGTGGAGGGAAAGTGAGAGATTTCTTCCCCCTTGCTGCATTGAAGAGGAATTCTGTGTGCTGTAAAGATAGGAAGAGATTCAGAGGAACTTTGAGGAGTGTTCTTTGGGGAGAAATTAAAGATAAGTTATTTACTTGTTGTTGATTGTATGACTTTGATTTTATATATGAATTTCAAGTTTTGCTGTGTTTTCCTTATGAGATCTGAGTAGTTTTCTCTGTCTTTCTCCTTTCCTTGAGATTTATGAAATGGTGATTTGAAATGGTGAAGCAAGAAAATGTTTAAGAAATTTTGATGATCTTTTCACTTCGATCTTAATTTACTTTCAATCTAGCCAATTCATTTGTTAAAATATGTTGAGTTTTAAAACTAAAGTGAAGGTTATATCCAAGATTCTGGGAGGTCAAAACCATTAGAATTTGGGTGCAAATAAATAGGAAAATATTATTAGCGAGCGTAGAATTGGAGATTTTAGAGTGACAAAATAAAATCCCCAATTCGGTCCTATCGTTTGGGTGCTGAAGTGTAGATGTTAGCCCTCAGGTGAGGGGAATGTGAAAACTCTGAAGTGAGAGCCAGTATCCTCCCAACATAGCCGCAGATTTAGTAAACAAGTGTAGGATTAGCCAATGTTCTTTATGCCTGGACCAAAGTGTAAAGAATAGGTTTGCTCCTATTTGGCACAATATAAATCGAACTAATTCAGTTTATCCATTCACTATAATTTCTTGACAAGGAGACGGATGCTTCTTATATATTTAATATCACCATTAAACCCTCATTAGTATCATCAGTTATTTAATAGTAATTAAAACTACATACTTATTTCAATTGCCTATTAGTGACAGATAAGTAAATTAAACTTCATTGTTGTGATTAAAGTATTGCTTTTCTAAAATCTTAGTTCACAGTTCTAAACCACTCCCTGATCGATATCTAAGATTTGCTTTTCTAAAATCTTAGTTCGTAGTTCTAAAGTTACTCCCTATGGGATCGATATCTAGGACTCTATTGAAGCCCCTATATTACTTGAGCGATATGTATACTTGCGTTGATAAGTGTGACTTTACAAATATTGAAACTTATATTACTTGAGCGATACGTATACTTGCGTTGATAAGTGTAACTTTACAATTATTGAATATTTTATACATCCATCTTTATCGAATCCATTACTTGAGCGATACATATACTTGCGTTGATAAGTGTGACTTTACAATTATTGAATATTTAATCTACTTGAGCGATACGTATACTTGCGTTGATAAGTGTGACTTTACAATTATTGAATATTTATTTCGTCCATATTTATCTTATATTTGAGCGATACGTATACTTGCGTTGATAAGTGTGACTTTACAATTATTGAATATTTATTACATTCATATTTATCTTATATTTTAAGGATATAAAAAGTCATTGTCAATGCACTATTGAACAACAAACTTTGTATTCTAATAATGACAATTACTTAAACTATAGATATTTTCACAGTATTAAAATTCAAAGCTTTTTGGTATTTTTAATGTTTTGACAAAATAATAACAACTAAATAAGATAACTTGAGTTTATGTAAAAGAAAATCACTTGATATGAAAACACCTTTCACCTTATCCTGAAGCAATAATAAGTATAGGAATTATGTTGTAGAAGTATGTNTGATAAGTGTGACTTTACAATTATTGAATATTTATTACGTTCATATTTATCTTATATTTTAAGGATATAAAAAGTCATTGTCAATGCACTATTGAACAACAAACTTTGTATTCTAATAATGACAATTACTTAAACTATAGATATTTTCACAGTATTAAAATTCAAAGCTTTTTGGTATTTTTAATGTTTTGACAAAACAATAACAACTAAATAAGATAACTTGAGTTTATATAAAAGAAAATCACTTGATATGAAAACACCTTTCACCTTATCATGAATCAATAATAAGTATAGGAATTATGTTGTGGAAGTATGTTAATTGTGTTGTGCCAAATAGGAGTAATTATATTCTTTACCCTTACTAGAGATGCTATAAAGAACATTGGTTAATTTAAAGTTTAAATAGTTCTGAAGACCGGCTAGGCAGGGAAGATACCAGCACTCACTCTAGAGTTCTGTCAATTCCCTTCACTAGGGGGCTAACATCTCGTATGAGAACGTAAAATAATAACCCAAGCTAGCGGCTTTAACCNCATTGGTTAATTTAAAGTTTGAATAGTTCTGAAGACCGGCTAGGCAGGGAAGATACCAGCACTCACTCTAGAGTTCCGTCAATTCCCTTCACTAGGGGGCTAACATCTCATATGAGAACGTAAAATAATAACCCAAGCTAGCGGCTTTAACATGACACTTTAAAGTCCTCTAACTCTACACCCTTCAAAGATTATTTCCCTATTTATTTTCACTAAATAATATGAATTATATTCTCATTCATACAACCTCATGTGATTCTTTCCAATTGTTGACCGAGACAATACCAGACTGGTTCTTACAAGTTCTCAGAATAAATTTTAACATTTGGATAGGCCAAATTAA
The DNA here is from genome assembly GCA_002079205.1 of Phalaenopsis hybrid cultivar. Lineage (NCBI taxonomy): Eukaryota > Viridiplantae > Streptophyta > Magnoliopsida > Asparagales > Orchidaceae > Phalaenopsis > Phalaenopsis hybrid cultivar. The sequence goes on along the minus strand of JXCR01141707.1, from coordinate 148,402 downwards.
GAAGTAAATGAAGTGCATGGAATTAAGTCATCACAACTTCTTCCAACATTAAAGATTAATAATCTTTGATGCACATTCACCCTCTCGAGTGTGAGCATCTAGTGAATCCATTTGTAGTTGTGGTATGGTGCGTCCCACATGGGATTCAAAAGCAGGTAGCTGAANAAATTAAGAAGTAAATGAAGTGCATGGAATTAAGTCATCACAACTTCTTCCAACATTAAAGATTAATAATCTCTAATGCACATTCACCCTCTCGAGTGTGAGCATCTAGTGAATCCATTTGTAGTTGTGGTGTGGTGCGTCCCACATGGGATTCAAAAGCAGGTAGCTAAGGACTTGCTTGATCATGAATGAACCTGTCATGTTGATTTAGAAACTTTATGTTCACTTTATCTCTATGGTATTAAGAAGATTTTAGATTTGAATAGGTTAAGACATAAAGATACAATAGACATAAGGATACAATAGATGCTTGAACTATATGAGCCATGTAATGTCTCATTTGATTTTTATTTCCTACAAAGAAGGAATGGAATTTTTTTAATTTTTACATTAGTGATTTCTTTTGTAAGTTTAGGGACTGTAAAATTTTTTATTTGAATAAGCACAGTATTTTGGATTTCTTTTGCACATAATGGTATGCTTATTGACAAGAGATGCAACGTGAACTAAATGTGGATGGAACATCTATAGTTACAATAATACTTTAATGAATCCCTTTAGCAATGTTATGATTATCAATATATATGTTTCTATACTCTCATAGTGGATTTGATCTCTAGAAATTTTAGTTTTCTTTATTTTCATACTCACTTCATATTCTTTGCACTCAGAACTTAATGACTAAAGTTTAGGCACTTTCTTCTTTATTAATAAATATCAAGTTCTTCAAGTTACAAAGTTTGTTAGATTAAAAATAAAGTTCAGCTATTGTGTTGTAACAGTGTCCAATTCACCTAGCTTGGGTTCAAGCCCATTATTAAGGGAGAAAGGACTTTATTATGCTATTATTTTCTTTGACAAGTTACTTCCGATGGAATTTTTGATCGCATAAAGTAGGAAAATGGTCGGGAATGGCCTAGTTATGGATGCTACATGTTATACCCTTGGCTGCTTTAACTTCTTTCATTCCTACTGATGATACACTATGAGGTAACTGGGTGAATGGCTCCTACTAACACATATGACCACCAATTATGGAATTTCAATCTATTAAATTCTCACCTTTGTACAATTACTACTATCACTATCTCCAAGATTCCTTTTGATAAAAATTTTAAGGACATTATTGCTATAAAAAATCCTAACCTCTATTTCTAAAATTATCTATTCTAAATTTGTAACTTGACTATTTTGCATTGGGGGGGACTTGGTGTGGCATAAAAGTCTTACATATACATTTTGTTACATGGTGATACATTGAACCTTCCCTACATTAGAGGTTTTGTAAAGTACTATGGTTGATTACCTTAGTTTTAATGGTTGTTTGCTTCAAATACTAATAAGCTTAGTTCTTGTGAACATTTTGCTTATCAAGCTTCCCTCATTACTACAACTGCATGTTTTTCCTTTTAGGGTTTGGAAAGTAGGGAATCCTATATGGTGAGAGGGTTGCTCCCCCTTTTCCAACTGCTTAGGTTTTATAGAATAATTAATTAAAGTTGCTTGCTAGTCCATAATTATTTATGTTACACATCTTTGTACCCTCAATAGTTGAGGGTGACTATTGTTGTGGTTTTGTTGGGGGTGGTGAGGCGCATGCTTTGGGGTTCTAGTTGGAGACCATTTTTTTTAGACCAACTGTTATTATGTCGGGGTGGTCTCTCAAGATANGATGGAGGCTGAATCTCCTCATCATTTATTCTTTGCTTGCTCTTTTGCTAGATTAGTTTTAGAAATGATTGAGAATTATTTTGGTATTACTTGGCCCAATGCTTTGATCCTGGAAATTTCTCTTCATACATGGTAGAGAACTGGTTATTTCCATAAAAAAATTTCTCTATTTCCCACTTATTNGATGGAGGCTGAATCTCCTCATCATTTATTCTTTGCTTGCTCTTTTGCTAGATTAGTTTTAGAAATGATTGAAAATTATTTTGGTATTACTTGGCCCAATGCTTTGATCCTGGAAATTTCTCCTCATACATGGTAGAGAAGTGGTTATTTCCATAAAAAATTTCTCTATTTCCCACTTATCGTCTTATGGTTTATTTGGGTGGATAGAAACAACCATAAGTATGAAGCAATTGTACCCACTCCTGCTACCACAATATCTCTTATTTTGGCTAACTATTTTAATGTAATAAGGGTTGTTAAAGCCTCTGGTTGTTCCTCTCCACCTCCGAGCGGTAGGAGACCAACTCTTATCTATTGGAGACCACCTTTGCGAGGTTGGATTAATGTTAACATTGATTGTAGTTTCCTTTCTAATGCTGCTTAGATTGGAGGACTTTTTTGGAATATCAATGGGAGGTGTCTGGTATTCTTTGCCTCCCCATATATTGCCTCATCCCCAATGGAAGCTGAAACTAGGGTAGTACTTTTAGCTCTACAGGATACTATCTCACTCCATTACTCTGTGGTATTTTTGGAGACTGATTCACATAGCCTTTTCAAAACATTAATAGGTAATTGGTTCTTTTCTCTGACACATCATCACCTTGCCGAAATGTATTCAGGGGATTTATGATACAAATAATATTATTATACTATATAGCATCATTCATAGGGAAGGAAATGCCCCTGCAGATTGGTTAGCCAAAAAAGGACTCCATGGTTTTATGACAGGCGAATCTCCCCGTACATTTTTCTATAGACTTTTACAAAGAGATTTACTGTAGGCCCCAATATTTGGGTATAGCTTATTCNATAGCATCATTCATAGGGAAGGAAATGCCCCTGCAGATTGGTTAGCCAAAAAAGGACTCCATGGTTTTATGATAGGCGAATCTCCCCGTACATTTTTCTATAGACTTTTACAAAGAGATTTACTGGAGGCCCCAATATTTGGGTATAGCTTATTTNAGACCAACTCTTATCTATTGGAGACCACCTTTGCGAGGTTGGATTAATGTTAACATTGATTGTAGTTTCCTTCCTAATGCTGCTTAGATTGGAGGACTTTTTTGGAATATCAATGGGAGTTGCCTGGTATTCTTTGCCTCCCCATATATTGCCTCATCCCCAATGGAAGCTGAGACTAGGGTAGTACTTTTAGCTCTGCAGGTTACTATCTTACTCCATTACCCTGTGGTATTTTTGGAGACTGATTCACATAGCCTTTTCAAAACTTTAATAGGTAATTGGTTCTTTTCTCTGACACATCATCACCTTGCCGAAATTTATTCAGGGGATTTATGATACAAATAATATTACTATACAATATAGCATCATTCATAGGGAAGGAAATGCCCCTGCAGATTGGTTAGCCAAAAAAGGACTCCATGGTTTTATGATAGGCGAATCTCCCCGTACATTTTTCTATAGACTTTTACAAAGAGATTTACTGGAGGCCCCAATATTTGGGTATAGCTTATTCTTTACTTTTTTTTTGCTTTTAATCTTGGATAATATTATGAAGAGCTTATTTTTTGGTAACCTGTGTTAGGGGTTCCTGCATGATTTAGGGGCAGCAACTCTATCCTTTTTCATGAATAGTATGTTACTGTTTTTTCTTCAACGTCTTTGAGGCTGGATGTTGATGCTCTTTATTTGGAGGTTGGTACTATTACTGGACTAACCGTTTGGCTTACTACTTCTATAATGGGTTGCAATGGTTTGATCCCTCCTTATGCTGACCACCAGCAGGTTATTAGAGTTCTTGCCCTAAATATGACCCCGAACACTGCATTTTTACNATGGGTTGCAATGGTTTGATCCCTCCTTATGCTGACCACCAGCAGGTTATTAGAGTTCTTGCCCTAAATATGGCCCCGAACACTGCATTTTTATAATATCTAGGATTGTTGAGTTGTACTTTTCTTAAGTATCATTTTTGATGTAGCTATTATAATGGTTTGCAGTTACAACATTTGACAAATACTAGAAAGGAAACTATTGTGTGTTTCTATGTTTATTATGATCATAGTTTGAACATGGGCTAACTGCTAGAATGGGGATTTTTCTGTTTTTACTTTTGGAGTCATGGATCCATGTCTCATGTTTATATGCTAGTTCTAGCAACCTTGCTTTTGAGTTCTTGTTTTGGGCTCCTGTTTCCTAGTTGGGAAGGGGGATACCTGAAAGGTTTCCATCTACAGGTTAAGTCTCTCTTGTTTGTTTGTTAATTTGATTTTGCTCTTTTCAACTTAGCACTATTAATGATTTATGAGGCTATCATATTAATGTTGATGTTGACCCTCTCTACTGGGATTTGGTTTTTGTTAATGAGCCTATGTTGGATTTTTCTTTTCAAGACCCCATGTTATCTTTGCTGGGATATTTGCTATCACCATTCTCCTCTATGGTGCAGGTTTTGTTTACTTACAAGATTTACTCAAACTACTATTTTGGCAAATTTCCATTAGCATGCTCACCCTTATTACAAGGAGTCTCATATTGGGGAATACAGATATTTTGTACATGCATTGGACTACATTTTATCATTTCTCATGACCCATTGGAAGCAACATGGTTTAACTATTAGTGAAGGTTACTGATCTTGGCTTCCCCTCTCCTTTGATCTGCTATCTTCTGGTGCTGGTGTTACTACTCGGTTTAGACTCTACCATATGGTTTACTATGGTAGCTGCTCCATGAATTCTCTTATTTTTTAGTGGTTATTTGCTTACTTTAGGGAGTATACGTTTTAGGTTTGGTATATTTGTAAATTTTTTTGGTATACTTTTTTGTATTTTGGTATACCACTTTTTTTGGTATTGTGATGAGTTGTACTTGGCTGAGGACATCTATATTGAGTGAGTTCGTACCTTTTTTTGGTTTTTTTTGAGTGGGGATCCTCTCCAGCCTCAACTTATGTCTAATTTTTTTCTTAATTAACATGTAGGGAGCCGTATAAAGCTCTTATATTTGTGTCGCTATTGGAGGGTGGTTATGTTATGGAGATTCAAAAATTTGCCCTCTTCACGTGCTATGACAAATAAGCAGCTTGGATGGCCCATGTATTTAAGGGAAATCGTTGCTTTAATGATCCACAAGTTGAGAAATAATTGGATGTGTAACCTGTCGGGGGTGTGGCTTGAAGTATTAGCTAAAGTATGTATGAAACTGCAACAGTGGATGAATTGGGTGGTATGTAAATGCAATAGATGGGGGGTGTGCCATTGAATTGGATGACATTTATCACTGATAGAATAGTAATATATGGATTTTTATACCCACATTATATACTCATTTGTAATGATATTACACTTTAAAGAAAGATATATTTTATATTTTGTTGCAAGTTGTTGATTTTCAGGACTTGGAGCAAAAAGGAAGCAAAAAGGATGAAATTTGGAGTGAAAATGAAGTTTTTGAAAAAAACTTGTTCAGCACCGACGGCTCCAGAATGGGCACCGATGATGCTATTGGACAAAGAACATAGATTTAATTAAAGGGCAACTGGCGCTGAAGACGTTAGAATGGGCACCGACGGCGCCAGTGTCGGTGTTCTAGAAGATTTGACAAATTTGGATGCTTTTTGCAGAGTTTTTGGATGCACCTATTGAAAACCAAACCTTAGGCTCTATTTAGAACTGAAATTGATCAGAAAAGAACCCGTTCATATCTCTTCACACTTCTCAGGTTGCTCTTAGTGTTTCTTTGTCCCCTTTCTTGCCACTTTACTCCCTTCCACACCATGCCACACCATTAATGATTTATTTTCTCTATAGTTTTAAGTTTTTGTGCTGAGTTTAAGTGTCAATTACTCTTTAAGAGTGTTGGAGATGGAGAGAAGTGAGATATTTCTTCTTCTTATATTTCCTAAGAGAGGCTAGAAGGGATTTGCTTTAAGAAAGAGTTTCAGACAAGTGTTGTTTATTTATTATTGTTGTATGAATTTCCTTTTATATATGAAATTTATGTTTTGTTGTATCTTTCTCATAAAGTCTAAGTAGTTTTCTTTATCTTTGTCCCTACTCTGAGATATGATGTATTGAAGAGATAATTTGGATCTGCCAATGTTAAAATATAAAATAAATTGTAATGGTTTTTCAACTCCACTCTTAATTTACTTTTCTATTTGACCAATAGAATTGTTAAAATATGTTTAGAAACATATGATCCGAGAAATGGAGTATGAGTTCTACAATAGAGTGAGAATCACATTTAAGTCCAAGGAGTATTTCGTTCATAGAATTAAGTACAATTAAATAGGAAAATATACATTGTTGGGTGTAGAATTGAAGATTTTTAGGGTGACAGAATAAAAGCCCCAATTCGATCTTAGTGTTTAAGAATTAAAGTGAGAGTTACCCTTTAAGGGAAGGGAAGTGGGAGTTCTGGAGTGGGAGCCAGTAACCTCCTAGCCTAGCCTCAGATTTAGGGACTAAACATAAGATTAACTAATGATTTTCTATTATGCTGAACTAGGGTAGAGAATTAAATTTGCTCATATTTGCAACAATACAAAATTTAAACCATTCATTTCATCTCATTTCACTAAAAACTCATTGTAGAGGGAAAGATGCTTTTTCATATAAGAAAACTTCATCACATAAACATAATTTAGCAGTCACTGCTTTAAACTTTGCATTTAAATTTTGTTAGTTGTTAATAATTTAATTTTTATAGTATCTCAAACATTCAAAATTAGGGACAGTAATTTTGTTGTGTTTTTGTGAATTTTCTAGTTAATTTATCATCTCAAATTTAAACCTTCCTCGTGGGATCGATATTTGGGACTTTAATCTAAAGTCTTATATTACTTGATAACAATACGTATACTTGCATATAATCCCAACTTTAAGTGCTTAACGTTATTATTCATAAAACACCACATCAAGTTTTTAGCACGTTGTAAAGTGGAGTCAACTTTATAAATTTTACACAACTATATTTTCTCTCGGGATCAAGTTTTTGGCGCCGTTAGCGGGGAAGGTAATGATAAATTAAATAGATTTCGTAAATAAGGAAATTTAGAGATATAAAAATACAAAATATCAAAAAATATATAAATAAATAAAAATCTATATATATATATATATATATATATA
>JXCR01141707.1:115268-135591 GCA_002079205.1 Phalaenopsis hybrid cultivar | reverse complement strand
TGTTTTTACTTTTGGAGTCATGGATCCATGTCTCATGTTTATATGCTAGTTCTAGCAACCTTGCTTTTGAGTTCTTGTTTTGGGCTCTTGTTTCCTGGTTGGGAAGGGGGATACCTGAAAGGTTTCCATCTACAGGTTAAGTCTCTCTTGTTTGTTTGTTAATTTGATTTTGCTCTTTTCTACTTAGCACTATTAATGATTTATGAGGCTATCATATTAATGTTGATGTTGACCTTCTCTACTGGGATTTGGTTTTGGTTAATGAGCCTATGTTGGATTTTTCTTTTCAAGACCCCATGTTATCTTTGCTGGGATATTTGCTATCACCATTCTCCTCTATGGTGCAGGTTTTGTTTACTTACAAGATTTACTCAAACTACTATTTTGGGAAATTTCCATTAGCATGCTCACTCTTATTACAAGGAGTCTCATATTGGGGAATACAGATATTTTGTACATGCATTGGACTACTTTTTATCATTTCTCAGGACCCATTGGAAGCAACATGGTTTAACTATGAGTGAAGGTTACTGATCTTGGCTTCCCGTCTCCTTTGATCTGCTATCTTCTAGTGCTGGTGTTACTACTCATTTTAGACTCTACCATATGGTTTAATATGGTAGCTGCTCCATGAATTCTCTTATTTTTTAGTGTTTATTTGCTTACTTTAGGGAGTAAACGTTTTAGGTTTGGTATATTTGTAAATTTTTTGGTATACTTTTTGTATTTTGGTATACATTTTGTATTTTGGTATACCACTTTTTTTGGTATTGTGTTGAGTTGTACTTGGCTGAGGACATCTATATTGAGTGAGTTCATAACTTTTTTTGGTTTTGTTTGACTGGGGATCCTCTCCAACCTGAACTTATGTCTAATTTTTTTCTTAATTAACATGTAGGGAGCCGTATAAAGCTCTTATATTTGTGTCGCTATTGGAGGGTAGTTATGTTATGGAGATTCAAAAATTTGCCCTCTTCACGTGTTATGACAATTAAGCAGCTTGGATGGCCCATGTATTTAAGGGAAATCGTTGCTTTAATGAGCCACAAGTTGAGAAATAGTTGGATGTGTAACCTGTCGGGGGTGTGGCTTGAAGTATTAGCTAAAGTATGTATGAAACTGCAACAGTGGATGAATTGGGTGGTATGTAAATGCAATAGTTGGGGGGTTTGCCATTGAATTGGATGACATTTATCACTGATAGACTAGTAATATATGGATTTTTAGACCCACATTATATACTCATTTGTAATGATATTACACTTTAAAGAAAGATATATTTTATATTTTGTTGCAGGTTGTTGATTTTCAGGACTTGGAGAAAAAAGGAAGCAAAAAGGATGAAATTTGGAGTGAAAATTAAGTTTTTGAAAAAAACTTGTTCAGCACCGACGGCTCCAGAATTAAAGGGCAACTGGCACTGAAGACGTTAGACTGGGCACCGACGGCGCCAGTATCGGTGTTCTAGAAGATTTGACAAATTTGGATGCTTTTTGCAGAGTTTTTGGATGCACCTATTGAAAAACCAACCTTAGGCTCTATTTAGAACTGAAATTGATCAGAAAAGAACCCCTTCATATCTCTTCACACTTCTCCGGTCGCTCTTAGTGTTTCTTTGTCCCCTTTCTTGCCACTTTACTTCCTTCCACGCCATTCCACACCATTAATGATTTATTTTCTCTATAGTTTTAAGTTTTTGTGGTGAGTTTAAGTTTCAATTACTCTTTAAGAGTGTTGGAGATGGAGAGAAGTGAGATATTTCTTCTTCCTATATTTCCTAAGAGAGGCTAGAAGGGATTTGCTTGAAGAAAGAGTTTCAGACAAGTGTTGTTTATTTATTATTGTTGTATGAATTTCCTTTTATATATGAAATTTGTGTTTTGTTGTATCTTTCTCATAAATTCTAAGTAGTTTTCTTTATCTTTGTCCCTACTCTGAGATATGATGTATTGAAGAGATAATTTGGATCTGCCAATGTTAAAATATAAAATAAATTGTAATGGTTTTTCAACTCCACTCTTAATTTACTTTTCTATTTGACCAATAGAATTGTTAAAATATGTTTAGAAACATATGATCTGAGAAATGGAGTATGAGTTCTACAATAGAGTGAGAATCACATTTAAGTCCAAGAAAATAAACATTGTTGGGTGTAGAATTGAAGATTTTTAGGGTGACAGAATAAAAGCCCCAATTCAATCTTAGTGTTTAAGAATTAAAGTGAGAGTTACCCTTTAAGGGAAGGGAAGTGGGAGTTCTGGAGTGGGAGCCAGTATCCTCCTAGCCTAGCCTCAGATTTAGGGACTAAACATAAGATTAACTAAGGATTTTCTATTATGCTGAACTAGGGTAGAGAATTAAATTTGCTCATATTTGCAACAATACAAAATTTAAACCATTTATTTCATCTCATTTCACTAAAAACTCATTGTAGCGGGAAAGATGCTTTTTCATATAAGAAAACTTCATCACATAAACATAATTTAGCAGTCACTGCTTTAAACTTTGCATTTAAATTTTGTTAGTTGTTAATAATTTAATTTTTATAGTATCTCAAACATTCAAAATTAGGGACAGTAATTTTGTTGTGTTTTTGTGAATTTTCTAGTTAATTTATCATCTCAAATTTAAACCTTCCTCGTGGGATCGATATTTGGGACTTTAATCTAAAGTCTTATATTACTTGATAACAATACGTATACTTGCATATAATCCCAACTTTAAGTGCTTAACGTTATTATTCATAAAACNGTTTTTGTCAATTTTCTAGTTAATTTATCATCTCAAATTTAAACCTTCCTCGTGGGATCGATATTTGGGACTGAAATCTAAAGTCTTATATTACTTGATAATATGTATACTTGCATATAATCCCAAATTTAAGTGCTTAACATTATTATTCATAAAATACCACATCAAGTTTTTAGCACGTTGTAAAGTGGAGTCAACTTTATAAATTTTACACAACTATATTTTCTCTCGGGATCAAGTTTTTGGCACCGTTAGCGGGGAAGGTAATGGAAAATTAAATAGATTTCGTAAATAAGGAAATTTAGAGATATAAAAATACAAAATATCAAAAAATTTATAATTAATTAAAAATCTATATATATATATATATATACATACACACATATATATAACTTTATATTTAAGTGTATTTTTAAGAAATTTTTCTTTGCTTATTATATTTATTTATGGAAAATATTGGATCTGAAAGTTTAGTACCTTTTGATTTAGAATTAGAACGTACTATTAGAAAAATTCAGAAATAAAAAAAAAAGAAATTAAAATTTTGAACGAAATGACAAATAACTTAGATAATCAAATAAATGAAAATCAACAAAGAACTTTAAAAGATTATGCTAACGTGACAACAATTAACTTCAATGAACTATTCAAAATCCTGATGCTGTTGTTAATTCATTCGAGCTTAAGCTNTATAACTTTATATTTAAGTGTATTTTTAAGAAATTTTTCTTTGCTTATTATATTTATTTATGGAAAATATTGAATCTGAAAGTTTAGTACCTTTTGATTTAGAATTAGAACGTATTATTAAAAAAATTCAGAAATTAAAAAAAAAAGAAATTAAAATTTTGAACGAAATGACAAATAACTTAGATAATCAAATAAATGAAAATCAACAAAGAACTTTAAAAGATTATGCTAATGTGACAGCAATTAACTTCAATGAACTATTCAAAATCCTGATGCTGTTGTTAATTCATTCGAGCTTAAGCCTGCTCTTATCCAAATGGTACAAAATAATCAGTTTGGAGGAACACTTACTGAAGATCCTAACTTACATCATGCTAGTTTTCTTGAAAGTTATGCTACTTTTAAATATGATAGAGTGTCTAATGATGCTGTTAGGCTTAGATTTTTTCCTTTTTCATTAACAGATAAAGATAAAGCTTGTTTAAATTCATTAGGAACTTGATCTATCAGAACTTTGTGAGAAATATCACAAAATTTTTTGGCTAAATATTTTCCACCCTAAAAAATCGCTAAGCTTAAAAATAATATTATATTTTTTTTGTCAGTTTGAAGGGGAATCAATATATGAAGCCTGGGAATAATTTAAAGATCTCCTTAGAAAATTTCCACACCATATTTTACCATATTGGTTAATAATTCAAACTTTTTACAATGGATTAGTATGATCACTTAGATCTATTATAGATGCTGCTGCTGGTGGATCACTAACGTCAAACCTTTTGATGAAGCATACTCTTTAATAGAAGAAATGACTACTAACAACATTTATTGGGCCTCTAAATGGTTAAGTCCTAAAAGAGTAGCTAGTATTGAAGACTCTGATGCAATGTCTATTTTAGCATCTAAAATTACTGTTATATCAAATAAGATTGATCAAATTGGAGTGAACTATACTCAAATACCATCAGTATTAGAGNTAAAATTACTGTTATATCAAATAAGATTGATCAAATTGGAGTGAACTATACTCAAATACCATCAGTATTAGAAGAAAATTCACTAGGGAAGAAATTTGTTACTCAACCATCTTTTAAAACTTTAAATGCTATAAATAGTTAAAATAACAATCCCTATTCTAAATATTACAACTATGGATTGAAATNTTACCCTTTCTAGACCAAATGTTGGATACATTGGCTGGAAACAAATATTATTGCTTTTTAGATGGATATATCAGTTATCATCAAATTCTAATTGCTCCTGAGGATTAAGAGAAAACAATATTTACAAGCCCTTATGGAATACTAGTTTTCCGTAGAATGCCTTTTGAACTATGCAATGCACCTGCAATATTTCAAAGATGTATGATGTGAATTTTTAGCAATTTGATTGAACATGGAATAGAAGTATTTATGGATGATTTCTCTATATTTGAGACTTCATTTGAACTATGTTTAAATAATTTTAAGAAAATTCTGGAATTAGGTGAAAAAATCAACCTAGTACTAGATTGAGAAAAATGTCAATTTATGGTTGCATGAGTAATTGTACTAAGGCATAAAATTTTTGAAAATGACATGGAAGTAGATCCTGTAAAAATTTAAGTTATTAAAAAATTACCACCTCTTACTATGGTTAGAGGGGTAAGAAGTTTTCTAGGACATGCTGGTTTCTACAGGTGTTACAAAAAAAATTTTCAAAAATAACTAAGACATTGTGCCAAGTTTTAGAAAAAAACATACAAAATTTTATTTTAAAGAGGAATGCATAAAAACATTTGAATTATTGAAAGAAAAATTAATCACTGCACCTATAATGGTCCCACCTGATTGGGAGAAACCATTTGAAATAATGTGCGATGCTAATGATTATGTTATTGGAGTTGTTTGAGAACAAAAGCACAAAAAAATTTTTAAAGTAATATGTTATGCTAGTAACACTCTAAATGATGCTCAAATTAATTATACTACAACTGAAAGAGATTAATTAGCTATTATCTGTGCCTTTGATAAATTTAGACCTTACTTGATTGGAACCAAATGTGTAGTGCATACAGATCATTTTGCTATCAAATACTTGATGCAAAAGAAGGATGCAAAACCAAGACTAATTATAAGAGTTTAATTTTATGGTAGTTGATAGAAAAGGAAATGATAATCAAATAGCTGATCATATGTCTAGACAAGAAAAAGATATATTAACTAATTTTGCAAATTAAATTTGAGAAAACTTCCCTAATGAACTATTATATAATATTGATGAATTAAATATGTTGTGGAATGTCGATATAGTAAATTATATTGTAAGTGATATTTTACCACTAGATATTAAGAATGGACAATTAAAGAAATTTATATATAATTCAGAATTCTATTTTTTGGATGACCCATGTTTACATAAACAATGCAAAGATCTAATTATTAGAATTTGTGTGTCTTATGAAGAAACTCAACAAATAATTGAAAGATATCATGATTCTAAATTTGGAGGACATTTTCAAACAAATAAAACTGCATATAAAATTTTGCAAGCTAGATTTTATTGGCCTACTCTTTTTAGAGATGTTGATGAATATATTAAAACATGTGATAGATGTCAGCGAGTAGGAAAAATTTCTAGAAGAAATGAAATGCCTCTAAATTACACATCGTACATTGCAATTTTTTATGTGTGTGGATTAGATTTTTTGGGATCATTTATGCCTTCATTTAGAAATTTGTATATATTGCTTGTTGTTGATTATAAGTCCAAAAGGATTGAAGTCATTTTTGTACCTAAATGTGATGCTCGGAGTGTTTTTAAGTTCTTAAATAAAAATTTTTTTATAATATAGGGAATGTTGAAAGTAATTATTACTGATGGATGATTACATTTTAGGAATAAGAGAATCAAAAAATTAATTAAAAAATAAGATATTATGCATAGATTCTCTAATGCTTATCACTCTCAGACCAGCGATCTAATAGAGATATCAAATCATGAAATAAAATAAATTTTAGAAAAAAATTATAAATCCTTAAAAATTGGATTGATCTACTAGATTAGATATTGCATTATGGGCATACAAAAATACTTATATAGACTTATTTTTGGAAAAACATACCACTTACCAGTATAATTGGAGCATAAATCATTTTGGGCAATTATGGAATTTAATTTTAATTTAAGAGATGCTGGTGAGAAAAGATTATTGCAACTCAATAAACTTGAGGAGATTAGAAATGAAACATATGATAATGTAAAAATTTATACAGAGAAAATGAAAATATGACATGATCGAAAGATTATTAAGAAGAAGTTTGAACATGGATAAGAAGTTTTATTATATAATACAAGATTGAGATTATTTACAGGAAAAATGAAATCCAGAAGGTTAGGACTATTTAAAGTGATTAAAGTCTATCATTATGGAACTATTGTTATTAAAGATCCTAAAACTGAAAATATATACAAAGTTAATGGCCATCAAATGAAGCATTATATGAAGGACACATAACACAATTTAAAGAAGTTTTGATGTTAAGTCATCTTGATTAAACAATTGTACATCAGGCTCACGAAGTTAATCGAAGCGCTTTGTGGGAGTATATTACTGTTTCATAATAAGTGTTTTTAAAAAATAATAATATTTATGAGTCCTACACAATTTTATATATTATAAATTAAGACAAATATTGGTATCGGAGAAAAATTTAGAATCAAATTGAACAAAAAAATAAAAGACACAATTTTGGTCTTTGGCATCGACGGTGCCCGCGTAAATAGAACATGGCGTCGACAGCGCCATCAGGAGCGCTGATGACGTCTCGAGGCGTTTTGCGCGTTCTGAGTGGATGCGGAGGACTTTGGCGGGATTTTGCTCTGAAATAACTACTGAGAGGTGTTTTTAAAAGCCTAAAAATTGCCTTGAACTACCAGAAACTTCCTAATTTTGAATTCCATGGCTTCCAATTCCAAAAATACTTCAAGGTATGGAGTTTTTAATAGAATAAAGTTTACCAGTTTTTACGCGCAGAGATTATAAGACAAAGTCATTACGAAAAAGAGACTTATCAAGGAGAGAGGCTTTGTCAATCATGGATTGCGTAATCCAAGTTCATAGATTGAGAAAATCATTGTGTAAAGGCATTAAGAAGTTATATGCTACACTACCGCTCAGTTTTTGTACTAGTGGTAAAGGAATTCTATTCAAACTTACATGGAATTACCCAAGGAGTCATCTTCTTTCAAGGTAAGGTTGTACCATTTACTCCGACTCGCATTAATAATTTGTATATGATAAGAAACATTCTAATCTGTCATTATACAAATTTTATCCCAACGAGAGATATGATGCAAGATGTATATAATTTTCTAATGGATGAAAATGATAATTGGCAAATCAGAGATGATGGATATATTAATTTCTCTACTTCACTGCTTAATAAAAAATCAAAACAATGGCGTTTCCTCATATCTGCAAAGTTAATCCTTACCATGAAGATTAGTAGAGTTACAAGACAAAGTGTCATTTTAAACTATTGCATTCAAATGGAAAAATATGTGGGATCAATTATTTTCAAATCTGTTATGGGTATTATTATGAATGGATTGTTACTCACTTTTGGTTGAGGTTTAGTTTTTCCTCTTTAGTAGCCTAAAGTCTAGCCATAGGACTTGATGAGCATTTTAAAAAAAATCATCTAATTTAGATAAGAAATGAGAGAGATGTTAAGGCTAGAAGATGGACGGTTCTCGGGCCAGGCTATCGGGGACGATGATAGGGAGCAATTTGATTGCACATGTCTCAGATGGACGGTTGAGATGAAGTCAGACAGCGCATCGGAACATAAACTGTGGGTCGAGTCAGTGCTGAGGTGAATGGCGGCGTCGAATAGGAGCGCGCCGCGTGGAGCTTCGGAGCCGCCGTAGGTTGAGGTGGGACCACATGTTTAAATAGATAAATAGAAATTTAATTAATTTTGAAAATGACCCCTAACTTAAAAAATTCATATCTTGGTGTAGAAAAATCACAAAAATAAAATTAAAATATCTTCTTGCTCAATGAATAGAGGAGAATAATGTGAAAGTAATTTGAAATCCATTTGATGCATATTTTATCTTTAATTAATTAAATATTGATTTAAATATTTTGATTCTCCATGCATATAGTAATATTACCATAGCTTGAATTTTTAGCATGTTGTTGCCTCTATCTTAGGGAACATTCCCTGATTTTTCCCAAGTCAGAGGAGGTCTTTAAACAGAGAATCCTATTTTTCAAGTTTATGAGTNTTACCCTTTCTAGACCAAATGTTGGATACATTGGCTGGAAACAAATATTATTGCTTTTTAGATGGATATATCGGTCATCATCAAATTCTAATTTCTCCTGAGGATTAAGAGAAAACAATATTTACAAGCCCTTATGGAATACTTGTTTTCCGTAGAATGCCTTTTGAACTATGCAATGCACCTGCGATATTTCAAAGATGTATGATGTGAATTTTTAGCAATTTGATTGAACATGGAATGGAAGTATTTATGGATGATTTCTCTATATTTGAGACTTCATTTGAACTATGTTTAAATAATTTTAAGAAAATTCTGGAATTAGGTGAAAAAATCAACCTAGTACTAGATTGAGAAAAATGTCAATTTATGGTTGCATGAATAATTGTACTAAGGCATAAAATTTTTGAAAATGACATGGAAGTAGATCCTGCAAAAATTTAAGTTATTAAAAAATTACCACCTCTTACTATGGTTAGAGGGGTAAGAAGTTTTCTAGGACATGCTGGTTTCTACAGGTGTTACAAAAAAAAATTTCAAAAATAACTAAGCAATTGTGCCAACTTTTAGAAAAAAGATACAAAATTTTATTTTAAAGAGGAATGCATAAAAAAATTTGAATTATTGAAAGAAAAATTAATCACTGCACCTATAATGGTCCCACCTGATTGGGAGAAACCATTTGAAATAATGTGCGATGCTAATGATTATGTTATTGGAGTTGTTTGAGAATAAAAGCACAAAAATTTTTTTAAAGTAATATGTTATGCTAGTAACACTCTAAATGATGCTCAAATTAATTACACTACTACTGAAAGAGATTAATTAGCTATTATCTGTGCCTTTGATAAATTTAGACCTTACTATATTGGAACCAAATGTGTAGTGCATACAGATCATTTTGCTATCAAATACTTGATGCAAAAGAAGGATGCAAAACCAAGACTAATTATAAGAGTTTAATTTTATGGTAGTTGATAGAAAAGGAAATGATAATCAAATAGCTGATCATATGTCTAGACAAGAAAAAGATATATTAACTAATTTTGCAAATTAAATTTGAGAAAACTTCCCTAATGAACTATTATATAATATTGATGAATTAAATATGTTGTGGAATGCCGATATAGTAAATTATATTGTAAGTGATATTTTACCACTAGATATTAAGAATCGACAATTAAAGAAATTTATATATAATTCAGAATTCTATTTTTTGGATGACTCATGTTTACATAAACAATGCAAACATCTAATTATTAGAATGTGTGTGTCTTATGAAGAAACTCAACAAATAATTGAAAGATATCATGATTCTAAATTTGGAGGACATTTTCAAACAAATAAAACTGCATATAAAATTTTGCAAGCTAGATTTTATTGGCCTACTCTTTTTAGAGATGTTGGTGAATATATTAAAACATGTGATAGATGTCAGCGAGTAGGAAATATTTCTAGAAGAAATGAAATGCCTCTAAATTACACATCATACATTACAATTTTTGATGTGTGTGGATTAGATTTTTTGGGATCATTTATGCCTTCATTTAGAAATTTGTATATATTGCTTGTTATTGATTATAAGTCCAAATGGATTGAAGTCATTTCTGTACCTAAATGTGATGCTCGGAGTGTTTTTAAGTTCTTAAATAAAATTTTTTTTTATAATATAGGAAATGCTGAAAGTAATTATTACTGATGGATGATCACATTTTAGGAATAAGAGAATCAAAAAATTAATTAAAAAATAAGATATTATGCATAGATTCTCTAATGCTTATCACCCTCAGACCAGCGATCTAATAGAGATATCAAATCGTGAAATAAAACAAATTTTAGAAAAAAATTATAAATCCTTATAAATTGGATTGATCTACTAGATTAGATATTGCATTATGGGCATACAGAAATACTTATATAGACTTATTTTTGAAAAAACATGCCACTTACCAGTATAATTAGAGCATAAATCATTTTGGGCTATTAAGGAATTTAATTTTAATTTAAGAGATGCTGGTGAGAAAAGATTATTGCAACTCAATAAACTTGAGGAGATTAGAAATGAAACATATGATAATGTGAAAATCTATAAATAAAAAAGGAAAATATGCATGATCAGAAGATTATTAAGAAGAAGTTTGAACCTGGATAAGAAGTTTTATTATATAATACAAGATTGAAATTATTTACAGGAAAAATGAAATCCAGAAGGTTAGGACTGTTTAAAGTGATTAAAGTCTATCATTATGGAACTATTGTTATTAAAGATCCTAAAACTGAAAATATATACAAAGTTAATGGGCATCAAATGAAGCATTATATGAAGGACACATAACACAATTTAAAGAAGTATTGATGTTAAGTCATCTTGATTAAACAATTGTACGTCAGGCTCACGAAGTTAATCCAAGCGCTTTGTGGGAGTATATTACTGTTTCATAATAAGTGTTTTTAAAAAATAATAATATTTANTTGATGTTAAGTCATCTTGATTAAACAATTGTACATCAGGCTCACGAAGTTAATCGAAGCGCTTTGTGGGAGTATATTACTGTTTCATAATAAGTGTTTTTAAAAAATAATAATATTTATGAGTCCTACACAATTTTATATATTATAAATTAAGACAAATATTGGTATCAGAGAAAAATTTAGAATCAAATTGAACAAAAAAATAAAAGACATAATTTTGGTCTTTGGCATCGACGGCGCCAGAATGGGCGCCGACGGTGCCCGCGTATATAGAACATGGCGTCGACAGCGCCATTAGGAGTGCTGATGACGTCTCGAGGAGTTTTGGACGTTCTGAGTGGATGCGGCGGACTTTGGCTGGATTTTGCTCTGAAATAACTACCGAGAGATGTTTTTAAAAGCCTAAAAACTGCCTTGAACTACCAGAAACTTCCTAATTTTGAATTCTATGGCTTCCAATTCCAAAAAAACTTCAAGGTATGGAGTTCTTAATAGAATAAAGTTTACCAATTTTGACATGCAGAGATTATAAGACAAAGTCATTACGAAAAAGAGACTTATCAAGGAGAGAGGCTTTGTCAATCATGGATTGTGTAATCCAAGTTCATAGATTGAGAAAATCATTGTGTAAAGGCATTAAGAGGTTATATGCTACACTACCGCTCAGTTTTTGTACTAGTGGTAAAGGAATTCTATTCAAACTTACATGGAATTACCCAAGGAGTCATCTTCTTTCGAGGTAAGGTTGTACCATTTACTCCGACTCACATTAATGATTTGTATATGATACGAAACATTCTAATCTGTCATTATACAAATTTTATCCCAACGAGAGATATGATGCAAGATGTATATAATTTTGTAATGGATGAAAATGATAATTGGAAAATCAGAGATGATGGATACATTAATTTCTCTACTTCACTGCTTAATAAAAAATCAAAACAATGGCGTTTCCTCATATCTGGAAAATTAATCCTTAACATGAAGATTAGTAGAGTTACAAGACAAAGTGTCATTTTAAACTATTGCATTCAAATGGAAAAATATGTGGGATCAATTATTTTCAAATCTGTTATGGGTATTATTATGAATGGATTGTTAACCTCACTTTTGATTGAGGTTTAGTTTTTCCTCTTTAGTAGCCTAAAGTCTAGCCATAGGACTTGATGAGCATTTAAAAAAAATCATCTAATTTGGATAAGAAATGAGAGAGATGTTAAGGCTAGAAGATGGACGGTTCTCGGGCCAGGCTATCGAGGACGATGACGGGGAGCAATTTGATTGCGCATGTCTCGGATGGACGGTTGAGATGAAGCCGGAGAGCGCATCAGAACATAAACTGCGGGTTGAGTCAGTGCTGAGGTGGATGGCGGCGTCGAATAGGAGCGTGCCGCGTGGAGCTTCGGAGCCGCTGTAGGTTGAGGTGGCACCACATGTTTAAATAGATAAATAGAGATTTAATTAATTTTGAAAATGACCCCTAACTTAAAAAATTCATATCTTGGTGTAGAAAAATTAGAAAAATAAAATTAAAATATCTTCTTGCTCAGTGAATATAGGAGAATAATGTGGAAGTAATTTGAAATCCATTTGAGGAATATTTTATCTTTAATAAATTAAACATTGATTTAAATATTTTGATTCTCCATGCATATAGTAATATTACCATAGCTTGAATTTTTAGCATTTGTTGCCTCTATCTTAGGGAACATTCCTTGATTTTTCCCAAGTTAGAGGAGGTCTTTAAACAGAGAATCATATTTTTCAAGTTTATGAGCGTTATTTACTTAAAATAATCATGTAAATTAGCATATTGCTTAGAAATATCCAAGAAAATTTTGGAAGGTTTATGATGATTAGAGAGCCTTTGAGAAAATTTCTCATGAGTCAAGTCATATAAAATGCATCTAATCTTTACAAACCTTAAATCACTAAAATAATTAATTTTGAAAAATACAAACAACAAAATGACTTGATTTTTGATCTCCACTATTTTATAGGATCCAAAGAACTCACCATAAAAATTTCAAAGCATTTTAAGTTCATGTGACAACTTAAATTAATTTTTCAAGTTAATTAACATTTTTTGCACTAAAATGATTTTTAAAATATAACTTGAAAAATTATAAAACTTGGTTTTTTGAGTTCTTTGTGATTAGGAATATTTTCTAAAAATAAAATAATATTCAAAATAAAAACTTGTTTTTTAGCCTATTTTAAATATTTAAATAATTAAAAATCCCTAAATATCACAAAAATAATAAAATTCATAGAAATGTTCTAAATTGCTTCCTAAGTACTTAGGAACAATTAAAATATTTTTCCTGATTTTCTAAATAAAGATGTTGAATTTCAAAGCTTAAAAAATATTTTTTAAAGGTTAAAATGGGTTTTCACTAAGAATAATTCCAATAAATAAATAAAAACTCAAAAAACTACAAAATTTTTCTTTCTGCATTCTCTGACCTCAGGGAGATTTTTTAAAAATAAAAAAAATTAATTTTCCTTTTTTCTTAATCATTTATATTTAATAAATATCCCAAAAATTAAAATGATTCTTAAAATTCAAATAAAATTCAATAAGTCATGAAATTTTGTCCAAAGGAGTTTATGGTCTAGCTCTACCTCCAGTAAAAATTTTAAAGGATTAGGATTTACCTTGGTCAAGTTAGGAATTTTCTTTGAAAAATCGTATTTTTGCATAAAAATAATTATGTAAATTAAATTTAATTTTGAAAAATCATTCTCCTCTGATGTCTTAATTGACCTATGAATGAGGTAGGATAAAAATTTCAAAGTCATTTGGATTAAATTTGATGAATTATGAAGTGTTAGAGCCTGAGAGGCAAATATGTAATTTTGGAAATTTAGCCTTAATTAACATTTAGGCTTAATTCAAGGTGGGAAATGGGTTACCTCTGATCTTAATTTCGATGATTGAAAAACAAGGGGTTAATTGGTAGAAACCAACCTCACTTTCTTCATTGAAAAGATAAGTTAATAAATTTCTAAATTATTAAAATTTGGGAGTTTATTAAAATAAAATGAACCCAGAACTTAGGGGTATGACTTTTGAAGTCAATAATTAATCAATTTAATACCCCTATTTTGATTTTCAAATAAAAATTCAAATCATGAATTATGACCACCTAAAGCGTAACCTTTCAAAACTAATCAAGACACTCACCTAGGTCTTAAGGGCTTAGTAGTCACTTAGGCTAAATAAAGTTTCATTTAAATAAAGATTAGAAAAGTAAATAACATTGAAAATTAGAACATCTTTCAAACACTACAAGCCTAATTAGGATCAAAATTTGGTTAAGTGTTCCAATAACACTAACTCACCTCTTTAAGGGTCTTCACCCACATAATTTTCAAATTTAAATTACATATTGTAATTACCCTACTTAGGGATAATTGAGACATCAATGTTCATTGAGCATTAGGGTGTTTATAGGATGAACTATTAAGCAACATAATAAGTTTAAAAGAACTTAGGATTTTCCACCAGGCAGTGAGAGACTAGCACAGACTTGCGTCTTTCTGTAGATCTATTGGATACCTCGGAGATCTAATAAACTTAATATATTTTGCTTGGCAACATCATCCTTAATTAAACTGTTAAGGACCCACCAAGATATGACATAGGGTTAGGAAAACTACCAAAACCTTAATTTTTTTGCCTCCACATAAACTGCCCTCACATGCATTTTAAGTTTCAGGTGGTGGAACGAGAAGACTCGTCAGGTACGCTTTTACAGTTTTTAGCAATGTATTTCTTGTACTTTTATACTATACTCTTATGCTTACAAAAATTTGCATGCTAAACAACGATGTCACCATGCGTGAAATCTAATACTATCAGGATAGCCACAAAATTAAAACCAAAATAAAACTAAAACCAACCAAGATAAAATTCACCGCCACAATATTCAAAATGTAAAACAACTCAAAACTTAATCACAAACATCACTCAAAACTACAATTGCAACTAAATTAAGTTGTCTCTATCGGATGATCGGGAATCCTCAAAGGAGGTAACCTACANCTCAAAATTTAATCACAAACATCACTCAAAACTACAATTGCAACTAAATTAAGATGTCTCTATCGGATGATCAGGAATCCTCAAAGGAGGTAACCTACGATTGCTAACGAGGCCTCCCACGGTCTAAATGAAAATATGGAACTCATCAAGTTGAGTTTAGTAAATTCATTTGGAGTAATTGAATCCAATAGAAAATGGTGGTGCCAAAACAAGGGAACCGTTGGATCCTAACCGGTGTCGCGCTAATCAACTTTAATATGCCCCCATAAAATTTAAAGAACTTCAACCGTAGGGCCACCTAATTTANTAACCGGTGTCGCGCTAATCAACTTTAATATGCCCCCATAAAATTTAAAGAACTTCAACCGTAGGGCCACCTGATTTAACATCATAACTTGACACACTAGAAAACTCAAACTCATCGTGGCAAGGAGCTTGGAGCTAGCATGGTTGGCAATACGGCCATTTGCAAGAGCAAAACCTATCTTCCCCAGGTAAATCAATCTTCCTTCCTTAGATATAGACAACAAAGTCGTAGGACTTTGAGGTTTCTTGCTTATGCAATGTAAATCTTGATATTATCCTTAGGCCTTATGTATAGCCCTGCTATACAATATAAGCCCTAACTCATCTTAGGCTTCCGAGGTTATCGTTTGTCATGACCTAAATCCTCACATCTTCCATGCTATTTGTGTGATCGTTTTACACGAATGTAAGCCCTAACAAATAAAAATTGGTAGGATGAAACACCTAAATATTTCTTCTCAAAACTGAAGCCAAACATTAAGATAGCTCGAGNAACATCATAACTTGACACGCTAGAAAACTCAAACTCATCGTGGCAAGGAGCTTGGAGCTAGCATGGTGGGCAACACGGCCATCTTCAAGAGCAAAACCTATCTTCCCCAGGTAAATCAATCTTCCTTCCTTAGATATAAACAACAAAGTCATAGGACTTTGAGGTTTCTTGCTTATGCAATGTAAATCCTGATATTATCCTTAGGCCTTTTGTATAGCGCTGCTATACAATATAAGCCCTAACTCGTCTTAGTATTCCGAGGTCGTCGTTTGTCACGACCTAAATCCTCACATCTTCCATGCTATTTGTGTGATCGTTTTTCACAAATGTAAGCCCTAACAAATAAAAATTAGTAGGACGAAACACCTAAATATTTCTTCTCAAAACTGAAGCCAAACATTAGGATAGCTCGATAAGTCACCGAGGTTTTCCTCTGGATCCATGACATCCCTTAGTTCTTCCTCCTTTAGACTCTACAACAAAATGTTTCCAAATTTGAACCAACCCCCTTTCACACCTCTACGTGCGATCTCATTGAAAATTCTTACCCTTTGAAACTCCTTGAAGATAATATTTCCTGATTTTTATCGAGCGTCTTTTTAGGTAACTTTTGACATTTAAGATGTAATTAACTATAGAGGCTTGCCCTTAAAGGAAGCTGGTCCAAACCCAGCTTTATATAAACCCTATTTAATTCTTTATATTAAATAGGAGAGCTTGTTGGCAAATATAAAGGTTTAACAGACCAAACGAATGTCATATATTCCTTAGTTTATTTGATCGAGCCTCATCCTCAAGTCCTGTGTTTATCCTTTGGGATATATATAGGATTTGAGGTACATTGCTCTTTCATTTATACTATGAAAAATATGGGGTCAGTTTGATGTCATATTTTTTACAAAAGAAAATATATTTGTAAATTAAAACATCCTTCCGAAGCGGGTGTCGGGATTTTGATTCTGATGACCGACAGCTTGTTAGGGCATGTCTCCAACCAAAAATAGCGCCGACAACTTATAGCGACTCCGTTGGGGATAAGCCTTTCTCTCCATACAAATATTATCTTCACACATCGGTAATGTGCTCATGTCCCTCTTGGACCAAATTACCCTTCTTCCGTTGGCATACTTTACCCATTTCTGTCTTGAGAAAGTACAGCTAACTCTCCCTCTTGGACCAAATTACCCTTCTTCCATTGGCATACTTTACCCATTTCTGTCTTGGGAACTTGGACCAAATTACCCTTCTTCCGTTGGCATACTTTACCCATTTCTGTCTTGGGAAAGTACGGTGGACCAAATTACCCTTCTTCCATTGGCATACTTTACCCATTTCTGTCTTGGAAAAGTACGGTTAACTACTTAGAGTCGGTACTAGCTGTTCCACCATCTTTGAACAGAGGAGTTCAGAAGGCTATTAAGGACTCTTTGAATTTTCATGTGTGGTCAGATCTCAAATAGGTGTGTCAATTAACTAGTTCCACCTGGGCATTGTCTACCACTAAAAGGGTCCCGCACTGGGTCCTAAAATACTTCACATCTCTCTTCTAAATTTGATTTGCTACTTTGCAAATTAAACCAAATCGTGTTGTATTACGCGCACTTGGAAATTTTCTTACATATATTAAATTTTCCTCCTCTTGATTTTTTTTAAACAAAATTTTAAATACCCATAAATTAAGACCCGCCCGGTCTACAGATCAACCTCTACTTTCAGTGCTTGCTCTAAAAATTACGAGGTTTTTGGCCATATAGCTAACTATGAAACTTTCTGTTTTCAAGCCTGTTGCAATGGCCTACTTAACGCTGACCTTTTCTTGCAACCTGCCAATGAGCCATGAAACCCATAATCTCGCTCCTACCATCAAATTTAGAGCTGGAATTGAAGATCTGAAGTTCATCATCGGGAAAGCCCCATTTGTAGCGATGAAGATCGCTGCACTGGAAATACAAGAACCTTCTGCAGAATTTAGCCTAGACTACCTTCAAGACTTCCCTGCCTGCAATAAATCTAAAACTACTGCTGCCACGACACCCGCCGAACCTGCTAGCCCCGCTGCTGCTAAGGGGAAAAAAGTAATGAATATTGAGGATCCGATTGAGGGATTGACTGTCCCACCACCCGTGTTTGAAATTGGATAAAGTGCAAGGACTGTACCACTGAACAGAACCCAAAAAATGAATCATAACAGAAGGGTTCAGATGGTCATCAAAGCTCAGGCTTCTGGAAAGACACCCGTTGAGGAGGACCCTCACCAAGTTGAAGAAGTGTTACAAAAAATTTATCAACTCCTACGAGGGAGTAGATTCCAACCTCTGACAAATACCAATGGATAGGAGAGTATCCAAAAAATTGCCGCCGCATTACCACCACTTCAAGGACATGGTGAGGAAGGAAAGAAGCTCACTCCTATCACCCGGGTTAGTGCAGTACCAAAGATAGATGTTGAGTTAGCGAGTTGCTTAGACGAGTGGAAGATGCAATTTCCTTTCACATGAAGAATAAAATTTTGAAAGGCGTCAAGTCCGCCAGACAATCTCACAAGGCAACTGGAGCGCCACCTACTCGTATCTCCGTTTGGTTTCGTTTAGGGAACAAAGTTGATACCACAGTGATTACTACTTATTATGCTGCAACCAGGAAAGCAGGTCGTTAATCGATTAAGTCAAGACCAGGTTCAAAAGTCTTACCTGTCACCCATTACGGAGATATTTCTACAATTCCAAAGGCAAAGACAAGACAATTACCTGGCACTGTGGTTGGTCTACACCACGGGGAGCATACTTTCCGTTTACATACCGATGTTTCTACTAAGACACTCCGTCCTGAGACATCATCATCAAAAAAGAAAAAGGTATGGGTACTCAAGGTCGTTGCACCGAAATATTCCAGTGAGCGCGCGGGACAAGAACATAAAATAAAACCAGGGTCTGAAATATCTGATATCGTCGCAACAATAGGTAGTAGATGGAGAAAAAAGTTGAGGATGTCCATTAGGGTCCTCCAGATCTTAAAGCGATCAAGGAATCAATAATTGAAGAGAAAGTTGAGAAACTCAGGATCAAGATTTTTGAGTTAGCTCGAGAACAAGGAGTTTCCGTCAATAAGGATGAGGAAAATTTTAATTACAATGATTTCCTGGAGGAAGATTTCATGGATGTCCAAGTTATTGAATCAAGAGTTGCCACATCTGCATGGGAGGCTCAACCTCACACCAAATAGAACGCCGTAGATGAACTACGTAGGGGTGTCCTCCAAAGGGATGAGCAAGTTAGTCCACTGGAGAAAAAAATAGATGAAATGACCGCAGCCATAAACGCTATGGCCACTATTCAGAGGCAATCACAAGCGCTGCCATTAGCTTCTCCAGAGATCAATCAACCAGAGATCATACACATCACAAATGAAAGAAGAGAGGTTGCTTTAGCAAACAAAGGTGAGCAACATAGAAAGGATTCCCCATCAGGTGCTATACCAAAAAAATAATTCAAGCAAATGGTTAAACAAGTGCGGGATGCCTTAACCCAATCCAAGGGTGGTGCATTGGTTCAAAAGGGTAGACCTTACCCGGAGGAATTCGATGTCGTGCCTTTCCCTAAGGGTTTTGTGGCCCCAAACTTCAAGATATTTGATGGGACTAGAAATCCCAGACAACATATAGTGCATTTCTGAGCCAGTTGTAGCAATACAAGAAATAGTGAAGCTCTACTCTTCCAATAGTTCATCAGTAGCTTGTCAGGAATTTCTTTCGACTGTGTTGACCTCACTTTTGGTTGAGGTCTAGAAACTTCTTTAGTAGCCTAGGTCTAGCCATAAGACTTTACTATTGACTAGTCTTAGAAAACTCACCATTAGAAATTCAAAATTCTTCTCTTTGCTCAACTTGAGATTACACATATTGGTCCTAACCTCTAATATTTAGAAGGTAAGATCATTATGGGAAAGCTCAAGAAGAGTTTTTATAGGGTTACTTGGCCTTAGGATTGACCCTAGGTGTTGATTTGAAGCTAATGTACATTATACTCTTACTATATCTTCACAATACACTAATTAAGATCAATACATGAGAGCCCAAAATGGGGATTTCATTGATCCATGGTTCATTTAGAATGGATATCTATCCAATTCTATTTGAAATGCCTAACTTGGTCTTTTGCCCCTAGGCACCTCCAAATTACTTAATTGCCCTTGGGACCCAAATTTGGCCAAAATTCCTAAATTTTGCCAAAATACCCAAAATTGATCAAAACACATTTCAAACACCTTGAATATATCCAAACTTGCCAAAA
>JXCR01141707.1:95980-113507 GCA_002079205.1 Phalaenopsis hybrid cultivar | reverse complement strand
CCCCTTCCACAGAGCCTCTACCATAGCTCTCAACCAACACTCAAAATCGGCTGTGGTCGAAATCATACATAGACATTACACCNAAGTTAATTAACATTTTTTGCACTAAAATGATTTTTAAAATATAACTTGAAAAATTATAAAACTTGGTTTTTGGATTTCTCTGTGATTAGGGGTATTTTCTAAAATAAAATAATATTCAAAATAAAAACTTGTTTTTTAGCCTATTTTAAATATTTAAATAATTAAAAATCCCTAAATATCACAAAAATAATAAAATTCATAGAAATGTTCTAAATTGCTTCCTAAGTACTTAGGAACAATTAAAATATTTTTCCTGATTTTCTAAATAAAGATGTTGAATTTCAAAGCTTAAAAAATAATTTTTAAAGGTTAAAATGGGTTTTCACTNAAGACACTCACCTAGGTCTTAAGGGCTTAGTAGTCACTTAGGCTAAATAAAGTTTCATTTAAATAAAGATTCAAAAAGTAAATATCATTGAAAATTAGAACATCTTTCAAACACTACAAGCCTAATTAGGATCAAAATTTGGTTAAGTGTTCCAATAATACTAACTCACCTCTTTAAGGGTCTTCACCCACATAATTTTCAAATTTAAATTACATATTGTAATTACCCTACTTAGGGATAATTGAGACATCAATGTTCATTGAGCATTAGGGTGTTTATAGGATGAAATATTAAGCAACATAATAAGTTTAAAAGAACTTAGGCTTTTCCACCAGGCAGTGAGAGACTAGCACAGACTTGCGTCTTTCTCTAGATCTATTGGATACCTCGGAGATCTAATAAACTTAATATATTTTGCTTGGCAACATCATCCTTAATTAAACTCTTAAGGACCCACCAAGATATGACATAGGGTTAGGAAAACTACCAAAACCTTAATTTTTTTGCCTCCACATGAACTGCCCTCGCATGCATTTTAAGTTTCAGGTGGTGGAACGAGAAGACTCGTCAGGTACGCTTTTACAGTTTTCAGCAACATATTTCTTGTACTTTTATACTATACTTTTATGCTTACACAAATTTGCATGCTAAACAATGATGTCACCATGAGTGAAATCTAATACTATCAGGATAGCCACAAAATCAAAACCAAAACAAAACTAAAATCAACCAAGATAAAATTCACAGCCACAATATTCAAAATGTAAAACAACTCAAAATTTAATCACAAACATCACTCAAAACTACAATTGCAACTAAATTAAGATGTCTCTATCGGATGATCAGGAATCCTCAAAGGAGGTAACCTACGATTGCTAACGAGGCCTCCCACGGTCTAAATGAAAATATGGAACTCATCAAGTTGAGTTTAGTAAATTCATTTGGAGTAATTGAATCCAATAGAAAATAGTGGTGCCGAAACAAGGGAACCGTGGGATCCTAACCGGTGTCGCGCTAATCAACTTTAATATGCCCCCATAAAATTTAAAGAACTTCAACCGTAGGGCCACCTGATTTAACATCATAACTTGACACACTAGAAAACTCAAACTCATCGTGGCAAGGAGCTTGGAGCTAGCATGGTTGGCAATACGGCCATTTGCAAGAGCAAAACCTATCTTCCCCAGGTAAATCAATCTTCCTTCCTTAGATATAGACAACAAAGTCGTAGGACTTTGAGGTTTCTTGCTTATGCAATGTAAATCTTGATATTATCCTTAGGCCTTATGTATAGCCCTGCTATACAATATAAGCCCTAACTCATCTTAGGCTTCCGAGGTTATCGTTTGTCATGACCTAAATCCTCACATCTTCCATGCTATTTGTGTGATCGTTTTACACGAATGTAAGCCCTAACAAATAAAAATTGGTAGGATGAAACACCTAAATATTTCTTCTCAAAACTGAAGCCAAACATTAAGATAGCTCGAGAAGTCACCGAGGTTTTCCTCTGGATCCATGACATCCCTTAGTTCTTCCTCCTTTAGACTCTACAACAAAATGTTTCCAAATTTGAACCAATCCCCTTTCACACCTCTACGTGCGATCTCATTGAAAATTTCTACCCTTTGAAACTCCTTGAAGATAATATTTCCTGATTTTTATCGAGCGTCTTCTTAGGTAACTTTGGTCATTTAAGATGTAATTAACTATAGAGGCTTGCCCTTAAAGGAAGCTTGTCCAAATCCAGCTTTATATAAACCCTATTTAATTCTTTATATTAAGTAGGGGAGCTTGTTGGCAAATATAAAGGTTTAACAGACCAAACGAATGTCATATATTCCTTAGTTTATTTGATCGAGCCTCATCCTCAAGTCCTGTGTTTATCCTTCGGGATATATATAGGATTTGAGGTACATTGCTCTTTCATTTATACTATGAAAAATATGGGGTTAGTTTGATGTTATATTGTTTACAAAACAAAATATATTTGTAAATTAAAACATCCTTCCAAAGCGGGTGTCGGGATTTTGATTCCGATGACCGACAGCTTGTTAGGGCAAGTCTCCAACCAAAAATAGCGCCGACAACTTATAGCGACTCCGTTGGGGATAAGACTTTCTCTCCATACAAATATTATCTTCACACATCGGTAATGTGCTCATGTCCCTCTTGGACCAAATTACCCTTCTTCCGTTGGCATACTTTACCCATTTCTGTCTTGAGAAAGTACAGCTAACTCTCCCTCTTGGACCAAATTACCCTTCTTCCATTGGCATACTTTACCCATTTCTGTCTTGGGAACTTGGACCAAATTACCCTTCTTCCGTTGGCATACTTTACCCATTTCTGTCTTGGGAAAGTACGGTGGACCAAATTACCCTTCTTCCATTGGCATACTTTACCCATTTCTGTCTTGGAAAAGTACGGTTAACTACTTAGACTTCGGTACTAGCTGTTCCACCATCTTTGAACAGAGGAGTTCAGAAGGCCATTAAGGACTCTTTGAATTTTCATGTGTGGTCAGATCTCAAATAAGTGTGTCGATTAACTAGTTCCACCTGGGCATTGTCTACCACTAAAAGGGTCCCGCACTGGGTCCTAAAATACTTCACATCTCTCTTCCAAATTTGATTTGCTACTTTACAAATTAAACCAAATCGTGTTGTGTTACGCGCACTTGGAAATTTTCTTACATATATTAAATTTTCCTCCTCTTGATTTTTTTTAAACAAAATTTTAAATACCCATAAATTAAGACCCGCCCGGTCTACAGATCAACCTCTACTTTCAGTGCTTGCTCTAAAAATTACGAGGTTTTTGGCCATGTAGCTAACCATGAAACTTTCTATTTTCAAGCCTGTTGCAATGGCCTACCTAACGCTGACCTTTTCTTGCAACCTGACAACGAGCCATGAAACCCATAATCTCGCTCCTACCATCAAATTCAGAGCTGGATTTGAAGATCTGAAGTTCATCCTCGGGAAAGCCCCATTTGTAGCGATGAAGATCGCCGCACCGGAAATACAAGAACCTTCTGCAGAATTCAACCTAGACTACCTTCAAGACTTCCCTGCCTGCAATAAATCTAAAACTACTACTGCCACGACACCCGCCGAACCTGCTAGCCCCGCTGCTGCTGAGGGGAAAAAAGTAATGAATATTGAGGATCCGATTGAGGGATTGACTGTCCCACCACCCGTGTTTGAAATCAGATCAAGTGCAAGGACTGTACCACTGAACCAAACCCAAAAAATGAATCATAACAGAAGGGTTCAGATGGTCATCAAAGCCTAGGCTTCTGGAAAGACACCCGTTGAGGAGGACCCTCACCAAGTTGAAGAAGTGTTACCAGAAATTTATCAACTCCTACGAGGGAGTAGATTTCATCCTCTGACAAATACCAATGGATACGAGAGTATCCGAAAATCGCCGCCGCATTACCACCACTTCAAGGACATGGTGAGGAAGGAAAGAAGCTCACTCCTATCACCCGGGTTAGTGCAGTACCAAAGATAGATGTTGAGTTAGCGAGTTGCTTAGACGAGTGGAAGATGCAATTTCCTTTCGCATGAAGAATAAAATTTTGAAAGGCGTCAAGTCCGCCAGACAATCTCACAAGGCAACTGGAGCGCCACCTACTCGTATCTCCGTTTGGTTTCGTTTAGGGAACAAAGTTGATACCACAGTGATTACTACTTATTATGCTGCAACCAGGAAAGCAGGTCGTTAATCGATTAAGTCAAGACCAGGTTCAAAAGTCTTACCTGTCACCCATTACGGAGATATTTCTACAATTCCAAAGGCAAAGACAAGACAATTACCTGGCACTGTGGTTGGTCTACACCACGGGGAGCATACTTTCCGTTTACATACCNCAAGTCCGCCAGACAATCTCACAAGGCAACTGGAGCGCCACCTACTCGTATCTCCGTTTGGTTTCGTTTAGGTAACAAAGTTGATACCGCAGTGATTACTACTTATTATGCTGCCACCAGGAAAGCAGGTCGTCAACCGGTTAAGTCAAGACCAGGTTCAAAAATCTTACCTGTCACCCATTATGGAGATATTTCTACAATTCCAAAGGCAAAGACAAGACAATTACGTGGCACTATGGCTGGTCTACACCACGGGGAGCATACTCTCGTTTACATACCGATGTTTCTACTAAGACACTCCGTCCTGAGACATCATCATCGAAAAAGAAAAAGGTATGGGTACTCAAGGTCGTTGCACCGAAATAGTCCAGTGAGCGCGCGGGACAAGAACATGGAATAAAACCAGGGTCTGAAATATCTGATATCGTCGCAACAATAGGCATTAGATGGAGGAACAAGTTGAGGATGTCCATTAAGGTCCTCCAGATCTTAAAGCAATCAAGGAATCGATAATTGAGGAAAAAGTTGAGAAACTCAGACCTCCAGATCTTAAAGCGATCAAGGAATCAATAATTGAAGAGAAAGTTGAGAAACTCAGGATCAAGATTTTTGAGTTAGCTTGAGAACAAGGAGTTTCCGTCGGTAGGGATGAGGAAAATTTTAATTACAATGATTTCCTGGAGGAAGATTTCATGGATTTCCATGTTATTGAATCAAGAGTTGCCACATCTACATGGGAGGCTCAACCTCACACCAAATAGAACGCCGTAGATGAACTGCATAGGGGTGTCCTCCAAAGGGATGAGCAAGTTAGTCCACTGGAGAAATGACCGCAGCCATGAATGCTATGGCCACTATTCAGAGGCAATCACAAGCGCCGCCATTAGCTTCTCCAGAGATCAATCAACCAGAGATTATACACATCACAAATGAAAGAAGAGAGGTTTCTTTAGCAAACAGAGGTGAGCAACATAGAAAGGATTCCCCATCAGGTGCTATACCAAAAAAATAATTCAACCAAATGGTTGAACAAGTGCGGGACGCCTTAACCCAATCTAAGGGTGGTGCATTGGTTCAAAAGGGTAGACCTTACCCGGAGGAATTCGATGCCGTGCCTTTCCCCAAGGGTTTTGTGGCCCCAAACTTCAAGATATTTGACGGGACTAGAAATCCCAGACAACGTATAGTGCATTTCTGAGCCAGTTGTAGCAACACAAGAAATAGTGAAGCTCTACTCTTCCAATAGTTCGTCAGTAGCTTGTCAGGAATTTCTTTCGACTGGTACGCTGACTTGCCCAGCGGGTCAGTTAAAACGTTTTCTGAGATGGAACAGTTATTTGTGAAAAGATTTGCCAGAGCGTAGCATCATGTGTCTATTGGAGAGCTCATGATGGAAAAACAAAAGCCTAGCAAAACTTTCGTGAACTATATTTTGAGGTGGAGAAACCTTAGCATGAAATGTAAACCTCAGCTACAGGAACATCATGCGATTGAAATTATACTCAAGAGCATTCATGGGCCAATAGCTTTCATGCTCAAGGGACTCACCATCAAATCCTTTCAGAAGCTACTCAGTAAAGCCAGCCGTCTTCAAGAAGAAATAAAGCACATGGAGCCACACGAAAAGGCTAAGGAGACCAGTGTGTTTGAAAAGAAATCAGGAGTAGTAGCAACCATCGACAAAGGAAAGTAGTTGATGAAGATATTTGCAGAAGAGCCTCACCAGTCTTCGTCACAGTACGCTCAGAAACAGAGAAGTCAATCCAACCAGTGACCGCCTCAAGAAGGATCACCACGAACAAGGGATAAGAAATTCTCCCTATCAGAACGATGTAAAATAGTGTATTATTTCAAAGATGAAGTTATACCTAAAATATTCAGAAGTTTGATGAAGAAGCTGAAGTTCAGACTACCAAATCCAAAGAAGCGAAGAGGTGGATAAGAAGAATGAACCAAATTATTGCCCATACCACCGGTTGCTTGGGCACAATATAGAAAAATGCTTCATCTTTAAAGATTGGCTCAAGAGAAACCTTAAAGAAGGGAACATAAGAATCCCGAAAGAATATTTAAGAGAACCTGAAAAGTTTCCATAAATATGATTTCAGCCGAGCCAATCTTCCCAATTAGTCTGTATACTGGAACAGATTGATGGAGTACAGCTTGGGATGAACTCAAGAAGGTCCTCAATCAAATACATGATCCATTAAAGCAATCTTTTGCATATACCAGAGAAGAAGGGTAGAATGAGGTCTGGAGTAGATCATCCAAGAAGATACTGATCAAGATCCAATCTGCATCAAAACAAGCCCCCATTTAGAGTCCGCAGCATACAAAGCCCGAGATGATGGTTTCACCAGGAGATCCATTATTGTCAAGGATAAAGAAGAAGAAGAAAAGCATCACTACAAAAATTGATAGCACGTGGGGTAGGATAGGGGCTGCCTCTACTAGGCTGGTTGTCTCGGATTTGGGGAAGAAAATCCTTGAACCCTTGACTTTGTATGATTATCTTTTTGTCTCTCCAGGGTCTTATGAATATAATGATTGTGATTTTGGCTACGTTTTAACTATTTCTAGTGATAGCATAACTGATTATGACCAATCTAGCTTCAATCTCAATCCCCAAAATGGTCCTCAAATCGTACTTGAGTCTGATGGACTCGTTGTCAAGTCCAAAGAAGACATCAATGACACCGCTTACGATAGCACCGATAACGGGGAGCCAATTCTCGAGCTTCACGGTACACCGCTTACCATCAACTTGGATCTTTCCTACAAAGAGGAAGAGACACAGAAAAATCCAACAATGATATCTCAAGAAGAAGAAATCACAGAAGTTAACTTAAGGAGAGAAAAAGTGTTACCACGAAGAATAGCTCCAACAGATAAAGGAAAACAGATAATGAACCGAGAAGAGATACTTCCACCTCCACCAGTGGAAGAACCATATAATCAGATAAAATCAAAGGATCATACAAAGTAGACTACAATGTGTNATTGGTTTCGCAGACCAAACAGATGTCATAACTTTCTCTAGTTTATTTGATCGAACCTCACCCTCAATTCTTATGTTCAACCTTCGGGATAGATACAAGATTTGAGGTAAAGCGCTCTTTCATTTAAATTATGAAAATTATGGGGTCAGTTTGAATTCATCATTTTCAAAACTAAATTTTTTTTTAAAAAAAAACGTCCTTCCGAAGCAGGCAACGGGATTTCAATTCCGATGACCGACAGCTTCTTACGGGCAAACCCCACACCATAAATAGTGCCGACAGACTGGTACGCTGACTTGCCCAGCGGGTCAGTTAAAACGTTTTCTGAGATGGAACAATAATTTTTAAAAAGATTTGCCAGAGAGTAGCATCATGTGTCTATTGGAGAGCTCATGATGGCAAAACAAAAGCCTAGTAAAACTTTCGTGAACTATATTTTGAGGTGGAGAAACCTTAGCATGAAATGTAAACCTCAGCTACAGGAACATCATGCGATTGAAATTATACTCAAGAGCATTCATGGGGCAATAACTTTCATGCTCAAGGGACTCACCATCAAATCCGTTCAGAAGCTACTCAGTAAAGCCAGTCGTCTTCAAGAAGAAATAAAGCACATGGAGCCACACGAAAAGGCTAAGGAGACCAGTGTGTTTGAAAAGAAATCAGGAGTAGTAGCAACCATCGATAAAGGAAAGCAGTTGATGAAGATATTTGCAGAAGAGCCTCACCGGTCTTCGTCACAGTACGCTCAGAAACAGAGAAGTCAATCCAACCAGTTACCGCCTCAAGAAGGATCACCACGAACAAGGGATAAGAAATTGTCCCTATCAGAACGACGTAAAATAGTGTATTATTTCAAAGATGAAGTTATACCTAAAATATTCAGAAGTTTGATGAAGAAGCTGAAGTTCAGACTACCAAATGCACAGAAGCCCGAAGAGGTGGATAAGAAGAATGAACCAAATTATTGCCCATACCACCGGTTTCTTAGGCACAATATAGAAAAATGCTTCATCTTTAAAGATTGGCTCGAGAGAAACCTTAAAGAAGGGAACATAACCATCCTGAAAGAATATTTAAGAGAACCTGAAAAAGGTTCCATAAATATGATTTCAGGCGAGCCAATCTCCCCAATTAGTCTGTATACTGGAACAGATTGATGGAGTACAACTTGGGATGAACTCAAGAAGGTCCTCAATCAAATACATGATCCATCAAAGCAATCTTTTGCATATACCAGAGAAGAAGGGTATAATGAGGTATGGAGTAGATCATCCAAGAAGATACTGATCAAGATCCAATCTGCATCAAAACAAGCCCCCCATTTAGAGTCCGCAACATACAAAACCCGAGATGATGGTTTCACCAGGAGATCCATCATTGTCAAGGATAAAGAAG
Source organism: Phalaenopsis hybrid cultivar (assembly GCA_002079205.1). Lineage (NCBI taxonomy): Eukaryota > Viridiplantae > Streptophyta > Magnoliopsida > Asparagales > Orchidaceae > Phalaenopsis > Phalaenopsis hybrid cultivar. Next base: position 104,820 of record JXCR01141707.1, on the reverse strand, counting down.
CAGAAGAAAAGCGTCACTACAAAAATTGATAGCCCGTGGGGTAGGATAGGGGCTTCCTCTATTAGATTGGTTGTCTCGGATTTGGGGAAGAAAATCCTCGAACCCTTAACTTTGCATGATTATCTTTTTCTCTCTCCAAGGTTTTATGAATATAATGATTGTGATTTTGGCTACGTTTTAACTATTTCTAGTGATAGCGTAACTGATTATGACCAATCTAGCTTCAATCTCAATCCCCAAAATGGTCCTCAAATCATACTTGAGTCTGATGGACTCGTTGTCAAGTCCAAAGAGGACATCAATGACACTGCTTACGAAGCACCGATAACGGGGAGCCAATTCTCGAGCTTCACGGTACATCGCTTACCATCAACTTGGATCTTTCCTACAAAGAGGAAGAGACACAGAAAAATCCAACAATGATATCTCAAGAAGAAGAAATCACAGAAGTTAACTTAAGGAGCGAAAAAGTGTTACCACCAAGAATAGCTCCAACAGATAAAGGAAAACAGATAATGACCCGAGAAGAGATACTTCCACCTCCACCAGTGGAAGAACCATATAATCAGATAAAATTAAAGGATCATACAAAGTAGACTATAATGTGCTAGCTCATCTTAAGAAGTTTGCCGACCAAATTAAGCATCTACGATGCTATGATCCTGTCAGAGGAGATGAGAGAGTCTCTAGTTATAGCTTTGCTTGACCCAAAAATTTGCTTAGCTCAGTTGGCTACTACTACATCCTCAGATGAAGTTTGTTTGTTGAAAGAACAACCCGAGGTAACCTTCACAGACGAAGATTTGCTGCTCGGTACTGCCGACCACAACCGTCCACTCTACATCACCATCAACATCGNCCTGTCAGAGGAGATGAGAGAGTCTCTAGTTATAGCTTTGCTTGACCCAAAAATTTGCTTAGCTCAGTTGGCCACTACATCCTCAGATGAAGTTTGTTTATTGAAAGAACAACCCGAGGTAACCTTCACAGACGAAGACTTGCTGCTCGGTACTGCCGACCACAACCGTCCACTCTACATCACCATCAACATCAACAGATTTTTGTTGTCCAGAGTTTTAGTAGATCCAGGAGCATCTCTTAACTTGATGAGCCTACAAACATTGGCCTATTTGGATATTGAAGCTGAAGAGCTTACGGCCGATAAAATGATGTTAAGAGGATTCAACTAAAAGGGAGAAGGAGCCCTTGGATCAATTACATTACTTATGAAGGTTGAAGAACTCGTGACAACCTTCAAATTTCATATCATGGACACCGAGAACTCTTTTAACGCTCTACCAGGTCGGCCATGGATTCATGAGCACAATATGGTTCCATCATCTATACACCGTGCATTAAATGCCGCAAAGATGGTCAAGAAAATTGCATCAAGGGAGACCTACAACCATTTTCAGTGCATGAAGGGGGTCGACCGTGGATTCATGAGCACAATATGGTTCCATCATCCCTACACCAGTGCATCAAATATCACAAAGATGGTCAAGAAAATTGCATTAAAGGAGACCTACAACCATTTTCAGTGCATGAAGTTGGTATCTACAAAGATGCTGCCTACTACGCACATCCAAAGAAGACTGTCTTCTTGCGTGAAGTTATTACAAAACAAAGATGAAGATTCAGAAGAGTTACCAGGAGGAGGCCATTCATCTCCGCTTCAGTGTTCTTCCACCACTCCCTTACATATAGTTGGTGAGGTTCTTTTAGTTAACACACCCGAGGTCGAGGCCGGGGACGTGGAAAAGGAAAGATCAATTTAATCATTGAACGAACTAGAACAACCATGAACATTGGTAATGAAGACAGTTCTGAAGATGAGATAACGATGAAAAAATGGACGAAACCTCAGTACAAGATATCCCTAGAAGATACAGAGAAGAATGAGTATGAAACAATGTATGATTGGATAAACCACTATGTGAATGCTATGACCCTTACTCCAATTCTCCCTCAAAATGTCAAGAGTTTAGAGGTCAAGAAAGTCCGTAGTGTTGGTTCAAAGCCAATGAAATTTTACTGTGCTTCTTCCTCTACTGAGCTTAAAAACATGTAAATTTGGATGTTGATTCTAATGAATTAATGAAATTGCCTTTTGGTTACTTCTCACCTTGTGTTCAGAAGTTAATTTTTGGATGATGATCCTAATGAATTAATGGAATTGTCTTTTGGTTACTTCTCGCCTTGTGTTCAAAAGTTAGTTCAACAGGGACACTTACCAAAACAAATACCAAAAGATAAATTTCAATCTTTTGAAAAATTATGGAATGGTAAAAGTCAAACTCCAAATTCAAAAGAGGCTCTCGGATTTGGTACGNATGATGTTAAGAGGATTCAACTAAAAGGGAGAAGGAGCCCTTGGATCAATTACATTACTTATGAAGGTTGAATAACTCGTGACAACCGTCAAATTTCATATCATGGACACCGAGAACTCTTTTAACACTCTACTAGGTCGGCCATGGATTCATGAGCACAATATGGTTCCATCATCTATACACCAGTGCATCAAATACTGCAGAGATGGTCAAGAAAATTGCATCAAAGGAGACCTACAACCATTTTCATTGCATAAAGTTGGTATCTACAAAGATGCTGCCTACTACGCACGTCCAAAGAAGACTGTCTTCTTGCGTGAAGTTATTACAAAACAAAGATGAAGATTCATAAGAGTTACCAGGAGGAGGCCATTCACCTCCGCTTCAGTGTTCTTCCATCACTCCCTTACGTATTGTTGGTGAAGGTTCTTTTATTTAACGCACTCGAGGTCGAGGCCGGGGACGTGGAAAAGGAAAGATCAATTTAATGATTGAACGAACTAGAACAACCATGAAAATTGGTAATGAAGACAGTTCTGAAGATGAGATAATGATGACAAAATGGAAGAAACCTCAATACAAGATATCCCTAGAAGATACAGAGAAGAATGAATATGAAACAATGTATGATTGGATAAACCACTTTGTGAATGCTATGACCCTTACTCTAATTCTCCCTCAAAATGTCGAGAGTTTAGAGGTCAAGAAAGTCCGTAGTGTTGGTTCAAAGCCAATCAAATTTTACTGTGCTTCTACCTCTATTGAGCTTAAAAAACATGTAAATTTGGATGATGATCCTAATGAATTAATGAAATTGTCTTTTGGTTACTTCTCTCCTTGTGTTCAAAAGTTAGTTCAACAGGGACACTTACCAAAACAAATACCAAAAGCTAAATTTCAATCTTTTGAAAAATTATGGAATGGTAAAAGTCAAACTCCAAATTCAAAAGAGGGTCTCGGATTTGGTACAGTCAGATAAGTCGATGATTCTAAATTTTGCATGGTTGTTACTGGTGAGTCAGAAGAGGATTGCCTCGATATAGAGGATGACTCTACTAATTAACCAATAGATGATGCTCCCCTAGAATTTAAGGAAGAAATTAAAACTACTTCTACTGATCAACCAATAGAAGATGCTCCCCCAAAATTTGAGGAAGAAATTAAATCCACTGTCGATGAATTGAAAGAGATTAACCTCAGGACTGAAGAACAACCCCGACCTACATTTATAAGTTCTCTACTCAATGACAAAAAATCTTTAGAATTGATTAAACTATTAACAGAATTCAAAGATTGCTTTGCATGGAGCTACGTTGAAATGCAAGGACTATCTGCAGAAGTTGCAGTCCATAAACTCGGGGTGGACAAGAATATACACCTAGTAAAACATGCTCTTAGGAGAATGCGCCTCGAAATAGAGCAACAAGTCATCGCCGAGGTGAAGAAATTAATAGACGCCAACTTTATAAAAGAAGAATAATACCTCACATGGTTAGCTAACATTGTACCCGCTAAGAAGAAAAACAGACAGATCCGTGTTTGTGTTGACTTCAGAGATTTGAACAAGGCATGTCCAAAAGATGAGTTTCCACTAGCCATACGAGAGATAATGGTGAATATTGCTTCAACACATGAAATTTTCTCCTTCATGGATGGATCATCGGGATATAACCAAATTAAGGTGGCTCCCGAGGATGCAGCACTTACAACTTTCAGAACACCGATTGAAATTTTCTACTACACAGTGATGCCGTTCGACCTAAAGAACGCCGGAACGACATATCAGCGTGCAATGATGAAGATTTTTGATGACCTCATTCACAATCAAGTAGAATGCTACGTGGATGATCTGGTCATCAAAAGTAAATAAAAAATAGACCATTTGTACGATTTGAGGATCATGTTTGAGCGGTTACGACGATATGACCTTAAAATAAATTCCTTAAAGTGCACCTTTGACGTCACGTCTGAGAAATTTCTAGGATTCGTTGTTCGTCATCAGGAAATCAAGATCGACTCGGATAAGATTAAAGCTATCTTAGAAATGCCTCCCCCTAAAACCTTGAAACAGCTACGTTCCTTCCAGGGAAAGTTGGCATATCTGAGATGCTTTATTTCTAATCTCTCAGGTAGATGTCAGCCTTTCTCGACATTAATTAAAAAGGATGCCAAATTTATTTGGGAATAAAAATGCCAGCGGGCCTTTGAGGACATTAAACAACATTTAATGACGCCTCCTATTTTGGCAGCCCCTATCCCAGGGAAATCGTAGATAGTTTATACCGCGGCTTTAGATGACTCTCTTGGAGCACTCTTAGCCCAAATCAATGAGGAGGAAAAAGAAAATGCGCTCTACTACTTGAGTCTTCGTCTAATACCGTCGGAGATAAGGTATCCACCGATTGAGAAGCATTGTCTAACACTAATTTTTGCCGCTCAAAAGCTTAAACACTACATGCTTTTCTCATAAGATCACCCTAATTTCAAAAGTTAATCCATTGCAATATTTGATGACCCGACCAACACTCTCCGAACATTTAGCAAGATGATCAATTATCTTATTGCAATTTGATATAACTTTTATACCCCTCCGTGCTATCAAGGGACAGATTTTAGCAGACTTTCTCGCAGCACACCCGCTGTCAGTTGGGTCCTCTCTCAACGACGAGTTACCCGACAAGCAAATACTACAAATGGAATTTTCTTGTGTGTAGCATTGGGAAATGTACTTCGATGGTGCTTCGTCGGCCAAGAAAGATAAAGTATCAAGCACAGTTATACCAGGCAAGGCAGGGATCAGATTGATCTTTATTACGCNCACCCGCTGTCAGTTGGGTCCTCTCTCAACGACGAGTTACCCGACAAGCAAATACTACAAATGGAATTTTCTAGTGTGTAGCGCTGGGAAATGTACTTCGATGGCGCTTCGTCAGCCAAGAAAGATAAAGGAACAAGCACAGTTATACCAGGCAAGGCAGGGATTGGTTTGATCTTTATTACGTCAGATAAGGGCATGATGAGGCTCTCATACCACCTGACAGAGCCGTGCACTAACAATGAAGTAGAATATGAAGCCTTAATCACCGGATTGGAATTGGCAATTTCAATAGATATAACAAACATTGTCATTTATGGTGACTCTCAACTTGTCATCCAGCAGGTCGCCGGACAATACAAAATTCTAAAACCAAGACTAGTAAAGTACCATCAGTACGCAATGAAGCTCCTGGGGCAGATTTNGAATATGAAGCCTTAATCACCGGATTGGAATTGGCAATTTCAATAGATATAACAAACATTGTCATTTATGGTAACTCTCAACTTGTCATCCAGCAGGTCGCCGGACAATACAAAATTCTAAAACCAAGACTAGCAAAGTACCATCAGTACGCAATGAAGCTCCTAGAGCAGATTTCTAAGGTGACTTTCTACCGGATTCCTCGGGGAGATAATGCTCATGCCGACGCTCTAGCAAAACTCGCTAAGGAAATGGCGTGTCCCCCGGAGGATTCCATCAAAGTCATGGTGCAAGAAAGACGAGTCTTGTCTCGAAATGACTTTTAAACTCTACACAAGCTTGGAAAAGAAGAAACGATTAATACAGTTGCAGACATCAAAAAAGATTGACGCAAGCCATTAATAGAATATTTGCATACTGGAAAGCTGCCAGAGGATAAGTCTGAGGAACATCACATCACAAGAAGGGCCATGTCTTACGCTCTGGTGGGAAATGTTCTCTACAGAAGATCGTTTGACCAAATGTGGCTACGGTGTTTGAGCAGAGCCGAGGCATAGAATATTTTCAAAGTGGTACATGCCGGATTGTGTGGCGCTCATCAGTCGGGACCAAAAATGAAAATGAAGATCAATAGACTCGGGTATTATTGAATACAGCCAGAAGATGTCACCAATGCCAAGTGCATGGGGTGGTCTTACACCAGCCTCCGAATTTGCTACACCTAACTGTTGCCTCGTGGCCATTTGAGTGTTGGGGCACGGACATAATAGATCCGATAGACCCTCCATCTTCTAGAGGACACGAGTTTATACTTGCCACTACAGATTACTTGTCCAAATGGGCAGAGGAAGTACCGTTACGTGAGGTTACGGTACAGAATGTCCTTCAATTTTTTAGAAGCCAAATTGTCTACTATTTCGGAGTACCTCGAAGAATAATATCTGACAATGGGATAACTTTTAAAAGTATAAAGATCAACAATTTTGTTCAGAAGACATGGGATAGATTAGAGATACTCTACAATTTACTATCCCAGAGCAAATGGTCTGACTGAACCGTTTTGGAGTACCGCGAAGAATAATCTCTAACATTGAGACAACTTTTAAAAGTACAAAGATCAACAATTTCATCAAGCATTCAACAAGACACTGGTACAGATTTTGAAGAAAACACTAGATGAAAATAAAAGGGATTGGCATAACAAATTGTTAGAAGTACAGATTTTGAAGAAAACACTGGATGAAAATAAAAGGGATTGGCATAACAAACTGTTAGAAGCCTTATGGCCCTACCAAACGACTTTCAGGACTCCCACTCAGTGCACACCTTATATGCTCGTGTACGGGACCGAGGCCGTGCTACCGCTAGAAATCCATACACAATCTCTCAGAGTCGCCATTACCAACCAACTCACAACAGAAGAAAACACAAAACTCAAACTTGAAGAACTGGAGAGTCTCGAGGGAAAATGATTGGAAGCACAACAACATTTGAAGCTCTACCAGGCAAAGATGGTGCAAGCCCATGACAAATTGGTCAGCCCAAGGACATTAAAAATTGGTGACCTCGTACTCGTGCTCAAGAGACTTATCNACCTCGTACTCGTGCTCAAGAGACCTATCCTTGCTCGCCGGAAAATAGGTGGAAAATTCGAGCCAACTTGGGAGGGACCATTTGTCTTTGAAAAGTTCTATACAGGAGGAGCCTACCAGTTAGTGGACTTCCGGGGTGAAAGACCCATGTTGCCGATAAATGGACGATTCCTGTAAATCTATTACGCAGCCTGATGTCGCCTGCCTCCGCTTGCCTCTGCTTGCTTTGAAACTTTGAAACTTTGATTGCTTTAGGGTTATCTATATGGCCATATGTCTGCGACCGGGTCCAAATTTTGTAGTTAACCTCATATATAATGAAAATTTTTAGAAATTTTTTAGCTTCACACGTTCTCTTTTCTACTTTTGGATTTAAAAATTCCATTAAATTAAAATAAAACTCACACATAAAATGAGTGATCCTTTTCACCAAAACAAACTAAAATTTACTTTAATGGATACTCTATTTTGTTCTTGTTCATACCAAACTTTGGCCCACTGACATTTCTTTTTGTTGTCTGCAGAAAAAATGTCAGGACAGAGGCTGATCTTTGCCTTCCAAGACGGCTGCAACCTCACACTGAATGAAGAGATGGCGCCACAAGGAGGTGTCATAGATTTCAACATGGATTTCAATCAGATTGATATGGACTACAAAGGTCCTCTAATGGACGTAGTCAGCAATGAAGAAAAGAAGGGACCGCCTTCACTATTGAGAGTGACCACTCAAGACGATGTGTCACGTAAAGGCAAAAGCGTGATGGCAGAACAAGATCCAATGGAGGGGCCCAACCGACTGCCCTCCATTGTAGCTACTCCAGCAAGGGCTTAATAGCCGCCCATAGTGAACAACTACCAGATACTCCACTCCGCAGGACGCAATGCAAAAATGCAAGCCGAAAGAAACAAAGAGCCTTTCTGCAATAGGAGCGCAAGCGCCAAAGAGACGTGAGTTGTTTTCTTACCCCCATTTCTGGGTGACATATCTACGATCCAGATCTGAGAGAGACTTCTGCCAGCCTGCCCACTATAGATGAAGAGTCAGGATTTATGACGGGATCAGATGTGCCCCCGGTCCTAGATATCCTATGCAAAGGTTGCCCAACATGCAACGCCAAAGTACCGGCCAGGACATCAGTCACGGGTGCATTTGTAGAATGCTTGGACTGCAACATCGTACATCTACAATGCTTCAGTATATTATAAGAGTACATTGCAAGCACCAACGAGTCTCAAACTCCAGGTTTTGTGGCAAATGAACCGTATGTCCCACTGGGGACGGATCAGTGCGCACCATGGAACCCAGAATCATACATCCCAATTGAGGCTGGATCTCATATTCCGGATCAGCCAGCGTCAGTTTGGATTCACGCCGAGGCCTGGAGGAAGGAACGCCCCAGGCAGCTGCCAACTCCCGGTATGGTAGAATACTACAAAATAAGAAAAGTAAATAGAAGGGAATTCGAGTTGTATGAAGAGGTTCAGAGAAAGTTTATCAACATATTGGAGGGCTTGGAGCTATATAGCAGGGTTTTCTCTGAAATTGATGAAAGAAGCATTTTTTACTGCATCTTCGATCTAAGAGATAGAGGTCAAGCGGGCCTTCTCATGGAGAGAACGTATTGCGAGCCGAAGAAATGGATGCGGGGAAAGGGAAGAATCACCATCCAGTGTGGC
>JXCR01141707.1:42586-94623 GCA_002079205.1 Phalaenopsis hybrid cultivar | reverse complement strand
CATTGCTGGAGCTCAATTTTGAGCTTGAAACCCTGCCGAAAACCAGGACAGAACCCAATACACCTCCACACTCCACTAAACTTCAATTTCTTGTTCCCACACCTTCACAAGAGTGAAAGAAGCCAAAGCCCCATCAAATCCTCTTTCCACAGAACCTCTACCATAGCTCTAGACCAACACCTGAAATCGAGCTTGTTCGAATTCATAACTAGGCCTTACACCAATACTTGGGACTCAATCTCTAGCCTCCTTGGACCCCAACGAACGTGCTGAGCACCTCTTATCAAATCCTCCCTTCTCAGAGCAAAGGTATAAAACTTCTCCTTATCACGAGCTTCTTTTGATTCTCCATTTACTTAGGCTTGAGTTTATAGTACATTAACTCTATGGATGTGTTTGTCTCACTTAGACAAGTCCATTGGATCAAACTCGAAGTGATTTGGTTGAGTCTAGGCTGATATCTTGAGGTTTTAGTGTGGACGGGTATGGGATCATTCTATCGGGGATGATGACGGGGAGCCGTTCGATCGAGCGTGTATCAAATGGACGGGGGAGATCAAGCCGGACAGCACTTCGGGACATAAACAGCGGGCCGAGTGAGCAAGGTACGTGGATGGTAGCGTCCAACCAGAGCGCGCCACACATGCCTTCGTAGCCGTCGTAGGTTAAGGTGGCACGCACGGTTTAAATAGATAAATAGCGGCGGCAACCAACAAGAGCGCGCCACACATGTCTTCGGAGCTGCCTAGGATCTAGTCAGCAACGCGCTGTTTAAATAGATAATAGGGCTTTTTCCTCGCATGCCTTCGGAGCTGCCTAGGATCTAGTCAACACACGCTGTTTAAATAGATAAATAGGGCTTTTTAAATTATTTAAATACCCTTAACTTAGAAAATTCATAACTTTGTGTAGAAAAATCACAAAAATAAAATAAAAACACCCCCTTGCTCAGTGAACAAAGAGGAACAATTTGAAATAATTTCAAGTCCATTTGGTGCATATTTTATTTTTAATTAATCAAACTCTATTTTTAAACATTTGATTCTCCATGCATAATGGCATATCACCTTGCCTTGGAATTTTGACATGTTGTAGTCTCTGTCAGGGGAAGTATTCTCTGATTTTTCCAAAGTCAGAGGAGCTTCCTATACAGAGACCCATATTTTTCAAGTTATTTCACATTATTTCTTTAAGATAATCATGGAAATTAGCATATTGATTATAAAATCCTAAGAAAATTTTGGAAGGTCCACCATGACTAGAGAAACCTTTGGAAATAATTTCATGGGTCAAGTCATTCAAAATATCCTTAAATTTTATAAATACTAAATCACTAAGATAATTAATTTTGGATAATATAAACATTTAAATGACTTGATTTTTGACCTCTACCATGATTTATGATCCAAAGAGCTCATCATAAAAATTTCAAAATATTTTGAGTTCATTGGCACCTTAAGTTGATTTTTAAAGATAAATACCACACTTGGCATTTAAATGATTTTAAAAAAAATCATAATTTAACTCAAAAAATTATGAAACTTAGTTTTTTGAGCTCTCTATGATCAGGGGTATTTTCTAAAAATAAAATAATAATTATAATAAAAACGTGATTTTTAACCTATTTTAAATATTTAAATAATTAAAAATCCATAAAAATCACAAAAATAAAAAAAAAACTCGTGAAAATGTTCTAAATTGCTTCTAATCACTTAGGAACTATTAGAATATTTTTCCTGATTTTCTAAATAAATATATTGAATTTCAAAGCTCAAAAATAATTTTTTTTAAAAGATTATAAATGAGTTTTCACTAAAATAATTCCAATAAATCAAGAAAAAATAAAAAAAAACATAAAATTTGCTCCTCTCAGTTCTTTAACCTTAGGTAGATTTTTTTAAGAATATTAAACTTAATTTTCACCATCTAGAATATTTAATTTTATTAAATAGCCAAAACTTAAAATAATTCTAATAAATCACCGAGAATTCAAAAAATCATGAAATTTTGTCCAAGGGCTTCTCTGGTCTGAGTCTACTTCCAGTAGAAATTTCAAAGGATTATAATTTACTTTGTTTAAGTTAGGAAATTTCTTTGGAAAATCCTATTTTTGCATTAAAATAATTATATAAACTAAAATAAATTTTAAGAAATCACATTTTCTCCTTTGATGTCTCAATTGACCCATGAACGGGGTAGGATAAAAATTTTGAAGTCATTTGAATTGAATTTCACAAATTATGGAGTGTTAGAGCCTTGGGGGCAAATGTGTAATTTTGGAAATTTTGCCTTAATTAACATTTAGGCTTAATTCAAGTAGGGAAAATGGGTAACCTCTAATCTTAATCCATTTATTTGATGCTTGAAACACAAGGGGTTAATTGGTAGAAACAAATTTCACTTTCCTCATTAAAAAAATTAAGTTAATAAATTTCTAAATTATTAAAATTTGGAAGTTTATTAAAATTAAATGATCCTGGACTTAGGGGTATGACTTTTGAAGTAAAAAAATTAATCAATTTAATGCCCCTATCTTGATTTTCAAATAAAATTCAAATCATGGATCGTGACCACTTAAAGCTTAACCCTTTTCAAAATTAATTAAGACACTCACCTAGGTCTTAAGGGAATAGTGGTGACTTAGGCTAAATCAAAATTGACTAAAAGAGGATAGAGAAATAAGCATAATTATATCAAACATCCTTGAAACACCACTAAGAGTAACTAGGATTAAGAATTTGGCTAAGTGCTCAAATTACACTAACTTGCCCCTTTAAGGGTCTTCACCCACATAATTTTTAAATTAAACGATAAATGATAATTACCCTATTCTCAGGGATAATTGAGACACCAGAGTTCACTGAGTAAAAAGGGTATTCACAGGATGAACCATTAAGCAATATAATAAGTTTAGATGGACTCGAGACTTTTCACTAGATGGTGAGAGGGAGGCATGGACCTGCTTCCCCCTCCTAACTTTTTGGATACCTCAGAGGTCTATTAAACTTAATATGCTTTTCTCAATGAAATCATCCTTAATTAAAATTTTAAGGACTCACCAAGATATGACATAGGGTTGGGAAAATTACCAAAATTTTACCTTTCCTGCTCTTCATAAACCGCCTTAACATGTATTTTCAGTTTTAGGTGGTGGAACAAGAAGACTCGCCAGGTATACTTTTACAGTTTTCAGCGTTGTTCCTCTTGTACTTTCATACTGTACTTTTATACCTACAAATTTGCATGCTAAACTGTGATGTCACCCTGCAATGAAAACTAAAACCATCAGGATAGCCACATAACCATAACCAAAACCAAAACTAAAATAAACCAAGACAAAATTCACCGCCACAACATTCAAAACATAAAACAACTAAAAATTTAATTACAAACATCACACAAAACAACAACTTCAACTAAATTACGATGTCTCTATCGGATGGTCGGGAATCCCTTGGACGAGGTATCCTACGGTCGCTAACGAGGCTTCCCACGGTTTAAATGAAATTATGAAACTCATTAAGTTGGGTTTAGTATGTTCATTTGGACTAAGTGACTCCAATAGAAAATAGTGATACCGGAACGAAGGAATTGTAGGATCCTAACCGGTGTCGCTCCAATCTACTTTAATATGCCCTCATAAAATTTAAAGAGCTTCAACCATAGGTCCACCTGATTTGACATTCTAACTTGACATGCTAGAAAACTCAAACTCGTCGCAGTGAGGAACTTAGAGTTAGCTTGGTGGGCAGCACGACCATCTTCAACAGCAAAACCTATCTTCACCAGCTAAACCAATTTTGGTGGGCAGCACGACCATCTTCAACAGCAAAACCTATCTTCACCAGCTAAACCAATCTTCATTCGTGGGCAGCACGGCCATCTTCAACAGCAAAACCTGTCTTCCCCAGCTAAACCAATCTTCCTTAGCAGCACGGCCATCTTCAACAGCAAAACATGTCTTCCCCAGCTAAACCAATCTTCCTTCCTTATACACGGACACAATAGATAACTCAAACTCGTCGCGGAAGGAGCTTGGAGCTAGCATGGTGGGCAGCACGGTATCTTCAACAGCAAAACCTGTCTTCCCCAGCTAAACCAATCTTCCTTCCTTAGACTTAAACAGCAAAGCCATAAGACTTTGAGGTTGCTTGCTTATGCAACGTAAATCCTCACCTTATCTTTAGATTTTTGCATAGCCCTGCTATATAATATAAGCCCTAACTCGTCTTAAGATTCTGAGGTTGTCGTTTTTCATGACCTAAATCCTCACATCTTCCAGGTTATTTGTGTGATTGTTTCACACAAATATAAGCCCTAACTAAATAAAATTGAGAGGATGATACACTTAAATACTTCTCCTCAAAACTAAAGCCAAACATTAGGATAGCTTGGGAAGTCAACAAGGTTCTCCTCTGGATCCGTGACATCCTAGTTCTTCTTCCTTTGGGTTCTACAACAAAATGTACCAAATTTGAACCAAATCCTCTTGCACACCTCTATGTCCGATTTTGTTAAAGAGTCTTACCCTTTGAAATTCTTTGAAGATAATATTTCCTGATTTTTATCGAAAGTCTTCCTAAGTGACTTCGATCATTTAGGATGTAATTAACTATAGGGACTTGCCCTTATAGGAAGCATGTCTGAACCCAGCTTAATATAAACCCTATTTAATCCTTTGTATTAAATAGGGGAACTTGTCGGCAAATACAAAGGTTTCGAAGACCAAAAGGACTTCATACTTTCCTTAGTTTATTTGATCGAGCCTCATCCTCAAGTCTTGTGTTTATCCTTTGGGATAGATACAAGATTTAAGGTACGGTGCTCTTTCATTTTAAACTATGAAAAATATGGGGTCAGTTTGATTTCATACTTCAACATCCTTCCGAAGCGGGCGACAAGATTTTGATTCCGATGACCGACAGCTTCTTACGGGCAACTCCCCACAAACCAACCCGAAATAGCGCTGACAAGTAGCCTCTTGAAGGACTTTATGGTGATTCCCTTAAACATGAAATCTGCTAGCCCATAAATGCTCTTGAGTAGAATTTCAATCGCATGATGTTCCTGTAGCTGAGGTTCACATATCATGCTAAGGTTTCTCCACCCCAAAATTTAGTCTACCAAGGTTTTCCTAGGCTTATGTTTTTCCATCATGAGCTCTTCAATAGACACATGGTGTTGTGCTCCGGCAAATCTTTTCACAAACAACTGTTCTAATTCAAAAAAAAGTTTTAACTGAACTGTTGGCCAAGTCAACGTACCAGTCGAAAGTAATTTCTGACAAGCTGCTGACGAATTACTAGCAGAGTAGAGCCTCATTATTTCTTGTGTTGCCACAGCTGGCTCAAAAATGCGCTATGTGCTGTCTAGGATTTCCAGTCCCATCAAATATCTTGAAGTTTGGGGCCCTTGGGGAAAGGCACAACATCAAACTCCTCCGGGTATGGTCTACCCTTAAAAATTGATGCACCGCCCTTAGATTGGGCTAAGGCATCCCGCTCTTGTTCAACCTTTTGCTTGAACTCCTTTTTTGGCATGACACTTGATGGAGAATCTTTCTTCGGTTGCTCATCTTTGTTTGCTGAAGTAGCCTCTCTTCTTTCATCTATAATGTGTATGATTTATGGCTAATTAATCTCTGGAAAAGCCAATTGTGATGCTTGTGATTGCCCCTGAATGGTGGTCATGGCGGTCATGGCTGCACATATGTTCTATTCTTTTCTCCAGTAGACTAACTTGCTCATCCCTTAGGAGGATAACCTTGTGTAGCTCATCTATGGCATTATCTTAGGTGTGAGGTTGAGCCTCACGCACAGATGTGGTGGCTCTAGTTTATGGACAACCATGAAATCCTCCTCCAAGTAATCATTGTAATCAAAATTTTCATTATTGCTATCGACAGAAACTCTGTGTTCTCGAGCTAACTGGGAAATCTTCATCTTGAGTTTCTCAACTTTCTCTTCAATTATTGATTCCGTGATCGCTTTAAGATCTAGAGGTCCCTGATGGACATCCTCTATTTGTTCCTCCATCTCCCTGGCTATTGTCGCGATAATGTCAGATATTTTAGATCCTAGTTTCACTTCCTGTCCTGCAGGCTCACTAGACTATATCGGTGTGATGACTTTGGGTATCCATACATTTTCCTTTTTTTACAATGATGTCTTAGAATGAACTATCTTAGTAGAAACATCAGTATGTCGAGGGAAAGTATGCTCCCCGTGGTGTAGACCAGCTACAGTGCCAGGTAAGCATCTTGTCTTTGCTTTTGGGATTATTGTAATGTCTCCATAATGGGTGATGACTAAGATCTTCGGATCCAGTCTCGACTTAGCCGGTTGACGGCCAGCGCTCTTGGTGGCAATATAATCAGTAGTTATCATTGCGATATCAACTCTGTTCCCTAAACGAAACCAAACGGGGATGCGAGTAGGTGGCCCTCCAGCTCTCTTGTGGGTTTGTCTGGAAGATTTGACGCCCTTCAAGGTTTCCTTCTTTATGCCAGGATAAATTGCATCTCCCACTCATTTAAGTAACTCGCTAACCGAACATCCTTCCTTGGTAGCAAACCTTCTGAAAATTACACTAACTCGAGTGATAGGAGTGAACTTCCTCCTCACCATATCCATGAAGTGATGGTAATGCGGCAGCAATCCTTCGGATACTCTCATATCTCTTGGTATCTATCAGAGGATGGAATCTAATTCCTTACAAAAGTGGATAAATTTTTGGTAACACTTCTTCAACTTGATGAAGCTCCTCCACAATGGGTGTTTCCTTGGGTGTCTGGGCTTTAATGGTGCTTTGAACTTTCTATCACCGTTCCCGAACAGTCCTCGAACTTGATCCGATTTCAAACACGGGTGGTGGGACTAATAATCCCACAGTCGAATCCTCAATAATCATCACTTCTTTCCCCTTAGCAGTAGTAGGTCTAATAGGTTTGGCGGGTGTCGTGACGGCAGTAGTTTTAGACGTCTTGCAGGTAGGGAAGTCTTAAAGGCAGTTTAGATTGAATTTTGCAGATGGCTCCTGTATTTCTGGAGCGGTTATCTTCATTACTACAAATGGGGCTTTCCCAAGGATGACCTCAAGATCTTCAAATCCAGCTCCAAACTTGATGGTGGGAGAGACGTTACGGGCGCTACAGTCCATTGGCAGGTTGCAGGAAAATGTCAGCAGTGGGTAAGCCATTGCAGTGGGCCNTGCGGAAAATGTCAGTGTTGGGTAAGCCATTGCAGTGGGCTTGAAAACAGAAAGTTTTCAGGATTAGCTATAAGGTCAAAACCTCGTAATTTTTAGGGCAAGCACTGAAAGCAGAGGTTGATCTGTAGACCGGGCGGATCTTAATTTATGATTTTCTTAACATCTTTGTTTAAAAAGTGTGAAATTTAGTTAATATAAGAAAATTTCAATGTGCGCGTAGCACAACACAATTTGGTTTAAGTTGCAAAATAGCAAATCAAATTTGGAAGGGAGATGTGAAGTATTTCAAGACCCCGTGCGGAACCAATTTATTGGCAGAAAATGCCCAGGTGAAACTAGTCCACCGACAACCTATTGGGGGTCTGACCCCACATTAAAATTTAAAGAATTCTTAATGGCCTTCTGAACCCCTCTACTCAAACATGATTGAACAGCTAGTCCTGAAGTCCAAGGAGTTGGTTGTACCTTCCCAAGACAGAAATGGGTAAAGTATGCCAACAGAAGAAAGGTAATTTTGTCCAAGAGGGACATGGACACATTACCGATGTGTGAAATTAATATTTCTTGATTTGTATGGACAGAGAAGCTTGTCCCCAGCGAAGCCGCCATAAGCTATCGGCGCTATTTTTGGTTAGAGAGAGTTGCCCGTAAGAAGTTGTCGGTCACCGGAATTGAAATCTCGTCACCCGCTTTCGAAGGACGTTGAAGTTTAGAAAAGTATGAAATCAAATTGACCCCATATTTTTCATAGTGTAAATGAAGGAGTGCCTTATTTAGTTTTAGAAAAATATAAAATCAAACTGACCCCATATTTTTTATAATTTAAATGAAATAGCATTGTACTAACCCTGTATCTATCCCGAAGGATAAACACAAGACTTGAGGATGAGGCTCGATCAAATAAACAAAAGAATATATGACATTCATCTGGTCTACGAAACCTTTGTATTTGCCGACAAGTTCCCCTATTTAATATAAAGGATTAAGTATGGTTTATATTATGCTGGGTTCGGACATGCTTCTTATAAGGGCAAGCCCCTATAGTTAGTTACATCTTAAATGACCAATGTAACTTTTGAAGACTCTCGATAAAAACCAAGAAATATTATCTTTAAGGAATTTCAAAGGGTAGGACTTTTCAATGAGATCGGACGTAGAGGTGTGGAAGGGGATTGGTCCAAATTTGGAACATTTTATTGTAGAATCCAAAGGAGGAAGAACTAAGGAATGTCATGGATCTAGAGGAGAACCTCGGTGACTTCCCAAGCTATCCTAATGTTTGGCTTTAGTTTTTAGGAGAAATATTTAGGTGTTTCATTTTATCAATTTTATTAGTTAGGGCTTAAATTCGTGTGAAACAATCACACAAATAGCTTGGAAGATGTGAGGGTTTAGGTCGTGACAAACGACAACCTCATAATCCTAAGACGAGTTAGGGCTTATATTATATAGCAGGGTTGTACAAAGACCTAAAGATAAGGTGAGGATTTACGTTGCATAAGCAAGCAATCTCGAAGACCAATGGATTTGTTGTTTAAGTATAAGGATGGAAGATTGGTTTAGCTGGGGAAGAAAAGTTTTGCTGTTGAAGATGGTCGTGCTGCCCACCATGCTAGCTCCAAGCTCCTTACCAAGATGAGTTTGAGTTTTCTAGTGTGTCAAATTTTGATGTCAAATCAGGTAGCCCTATGGTTGAAGTTCTTTAAATTTTATGGGGGCATGTTAAAGTTGATTAGAGTGACACCGGTTAGGATCCTACGGTTCCCTCGTTCCCGCACCACTATTTTTTATTGGATTCACTTAGTCCAAATGAATCTACTAAACTCAACTTAATGAGTTTCATAGTTTCATTTAGACCGTGGGAAGTTTTGCTAGCAACCATAGGTTACCTCCTCCGAGGGATTCTCGATCATCCGATATAGACATCTTAATTTAGTTGCAAGTATAGTTTTGTGTCATGTTTGTGATTAAATTTTGAGTTGTTTTATATTTTAATTGTTGTGGCGATGAATTTTGTCTTGGTTGATTTTAGTTTTGGTTTTGTGGCTATCCTGATAGTTTTAGTTTTCTTACAGGGTGGCGTTATTGTTTAGCATGCATGTTTGCAGGTATAAAAGTACAGTATGAAAGTACTAGAAAGACAATATTGAAAATTGTGAAATCATACCTGGCGAGTCTTCTCGTTCCACTACCTGAAACTCAAGATGCATGTCAGGGCAATTTATATAGAGGAAAAAAGTAAGATTTTGGTAGTTTTCCTAACCCTATGTCATATCGTGATGGATCCTTAGGATTTTAATTAAAGATGATTTTGTCAAGAAAAACATATTAAGTTTAGTAGATCTTCAAGATATCCAATAGATCTAGAGGAAGAAGCAAGCCCGTGTTGCTCTCTCGCTGCCTTGTGGAAAATTTTGAGGTCTTCTAAACTTTTTATGTTGCTTAATAAGTCATCCTGTAAATACCCTTAATGCTCAGTGAGCACCGACGTCTCAATTATCCCTAAGAATAGGGTAATTATCACTTGTGATTCATTCTAAGAATTTTGTGGGTGAAGACCCTTAAAGGCAAGTTAGTGTTATTAGAACACTTAGCCAAATTTTGGTCCTAATTGGGCTTGTAGTGTTTGAAAGTTGTTTTAATTTTTAATGATGTTCACTTTTCTAATCCTCATTTAAATGAAACTTGATTTAGCCTAAGTCACTACTAAGCTCTTAAAACCTAGGTGAGTGTCTAAATTAGTTTTGAAAAGGTTACACTTTAGGTGGCCATAATTTATGGTTTGAATTTTATTTGAAAATTAAAATAGGGGTATTAAGTTGATTAATTATTAACTTCAAAAGTCATACCCCTAAGTCCTTGGTTCGTTTTATTTTAATAAACTTCCCAAATTTTATTAATTTAGAAATTTATTAACTTATCTTTTCAATTAAGAAAGTGGGGTTGGTTTCTACCAATTAACCCCTTATGATTTAAACATCCAAATTAAGATCAAAGCTTACCCATTTCCCTCCTTAAATTAAGCCTAAATATTAATTAAGGCTAATTTTTCAAAATTACACATTTGCTCCTCAGGCTCTAACACTTCATAATTTGTCAAATTTAGTCCAAATGACTTTGAAATTTTTAACCTACCCCATTCGTGGGTCAATTAAGACATGAGAGGAGAAAATGTAATTTTTCAAAATTTAACTTTTTTAATATAATTATTTTCATGCAAAAGTAGGATTTTCAAAGAAAAATTCCAAACTTGACCAAGGTAAATTCTCATCCCTTGAAATTTTTATTAGAGGTAGACCTAGACCAGAGAAGCCTTTGGACCAAATTTCACGATATTTTTTGAATTTATTTGAATTTTAAGAATTATTTTAAGTTTTGGGGTATTTATTAAATATAAAATATTTTAAGAGGAGAAAATTAATTCAGGGAACTCAGATGTGAAGATTTTATATTTTTTAAAATTTTGTTTTATTTATTGGAATTATTCTAGTGAAAGCTCATTTTTAGCCTTTTAAAAATTATTTTTAAACATTAAAACTCAATATATTTATTTAGAAAACGAGGAAAAATATTCTAATTGTTTCTAAGTGATTAGGAAGCAATTTAGAACATTTCCATGACTTTTATTTTTATTGTGATTTTTAGAAATTTTTAATTATTTAAATATTCAAAAATAGGCTAAAAATGATGTTTTTATTTTAAATATTATTTTATTTTTAGAAAATACCCCTGATCACAAATAACTCAAAAAACTAAGTTATATAAATTTTTGAGTTATATTTTTATTTTTAAAAATCATTTAAATGCTAGAAAATACCCCTGATCGCATCCTGCTATTTTTGTAAAGAAGCACTGTCTGGCTTCATCTTGGTCGTCCAATGGATAGACACTTGATCAAATGGCTTCCCGTCATCGTCCCCGATAGAATGATCCTGTGATCGTCCACACTAAAACCCGAAGATCTCAGCCTAGACTCAACAAAATCACTTCGGGTTTGATCCTATGGACTCGTCTAAGTGAGACGAACACATTCATATGGTAATCATGCAATTAAATTAAGCTTAATCAAATGGGGAATTGAAAAAGTCTCGACAGGGAGAGAAGTTTTATACCTTTGGTCTATAAAGTGAAGCTTCAATTATAGTGTCTAGGCACATTCGTTAGGGTCCATGGAGGCTAGGGATTAAGCCTCTTGCTGTGGTGCAAGGCCTAGGTATGAATTTGATCACGACTAGATTCGGGTGTTGGTCTAGAGCTATGGTAGAGGCTCTGTGGAAGGGGGATTTTATGGGGCTTTGGCTTCTTCCACTATTATGAAGGTGTGGGTAGAGTTAATTTGAGTTTGGTGGAGTGTGGAAGTGTAATAAGCTCTGTCCTGGTTTCCAACATAGTTTTGAGCTCAAAATTGAACTCCGATAGTGGAAATTGGTGAGGGAAAGTAGTTGGAATGCACTAAGGGGATCTTAGGGAAGCTCTGTGGTCAATTTGGGAAGGACTCTCTAAGAAATTTTTAGCACTTGATTCAACGGCCATTAGGGCGGGCTTTTATAAAAATGGGGTTATGGTGGCTGTCATGGCCAATTAGAAGGTGTAATGTGGTGCTTAGATGGAGGGCAGAGGAGCTCTACAATTCAATTTGGTTGAGTTGGCCTCTAGGTTTGATTTAAGTGAAGCTCCATGGGGGATGGCTCTTGGTTTGGCCATTTTGTGGCCACTAGGCTGGCCGGCCGGCAAGGGGGAGGTGGCTAGGTGCTTAGGACATTCAGAGGAATCCATCACAATAATTTAACGTAAATGTGTTTTGATTTGGCAAGGATATCTTAAGCATGTGTATTTTTGGGAATATGATCCCTTAGTTTGGGGGACCCTTGGTCCATGGCTTTCTTTAGGTGGTTAGATGGGTTTTGGCTTAGTCTTAGGGGTCAACTAATGGCTGAGGTGAAGTTAATTTGGTTGCTTTAGGGTGGTTGGGTCACATTTAATGCATGGGTTCAATGTGGGTTCAAGTGATCATAGTTTGGGTTTGGGCTAGGTTAGCCATGTCAAATGACTAAATTGATTGATCAAGATTGTTTAGATGATTGTCATGAATATTCTTGGTGAAGGGTTGAAGTGATTTTGAGTTCAATTGAAGGGTCAATTTGAGGGAATTTTGAATTTTAATCAATTTGGTTAAGTTAGGCTAGGCTTGGGTCTAGTTTGGGCTAACCTTGGGCTAATTCAAAATTGATTGTTGTAAATGGTCAAGAGGGACCACATGAAGAGATTTCAACATGAATTGGATGTGAATTTAGTGTTTAAGGCAATCAATTGGGTGAAATTTGGGGACTTAGTCAATTTGGGGCTAAATTTGGGAATTTTGTATTTAGGCCAAAATCAAATGGATTTGAGGCTTCAACAAGGCCAATTGATGGTTTATTTTGATGTGTATGGATGTTATAAAGATTTTGCAACATTAATTGGGGCCAATTGACTAGGCTATGGGTTCAATTTGGTGAGATTTAGTCATGTGACCAAAATTGGGGGTTTGACCTATACAAAATTGGGCTCAAATAATAGGCCAATTAAGGTTGTATTTGGTCTAATTTAGCTATAGCAAAAGTGAATTTGAGTTTAGGATTGAAATTGGGGTCAATTGAGATCAAATTGATGGACATTTGCGATGAATTTTGGGAAATTTGGGGCCTTTAAAGGGCAATTTGGGGGTTTTGATCAAAGATTTTTAAATTGGCCAATTTGTGTCATGTAATAGTTGATGAAAATGAAATTGGGAGTATTTGGGAATTTTTGGGAATTTTTGGAATTTTGGGCCCAAGAGGGGTATTTTGGTAATTTGGCCAATTTAGGGTTTTTTGGTATTTTGGGTGTTTTTCAAGGTGTTTAAAATGATTTTTGAACAAGTTTGGGTATTTTGGATAAATTTGCAGATTTTGGGCAAATTTGGGGTCCTAAGGGTATGTGTGTAGTTTGAGGAATTTGGGGGCAAAAGGCTAGGTTGGGTATCTTAGTAAAGATGGAGTACCAACCACCATTAATAAGCCATGAACTAATAGAAAACCCATTTTGGGCCCTCTATGCAGTGGTGTTAGCTAAATCTTAGCCTAGGTATTAGGGTCCTCTATGTAGTGGTACTAGTGGTATTAGCTAAATCCTAGCCTAGGTATTAGGGCCCTCCATATAAAATCTTCACATTTTGGGTCCTCTATGTAGTGGTATTAGTGGTATTAGCTAAATCCTAGCTATGCGACTGACATCTGACATTTTCGAGGAATGGTATGGTATCCATTCTCTCCCTCGCTATAGGAAACATGATATTACTTTAGCTCTTTCTTTGAGATAGGATATATGTCGTATAACATTCCTTCTCAAAATTGACATATAGACATCTAACATTTTTAAGAGATGGTATGGTATCCATTCTCTCCCTAGCTATAGGAAACATGGTGTTTCCTTAGCTCTTTTATTGAGATAGGATATAAGTCGTATAGTATTCCTTCTCAAAGTTGACAAATAGACATCTAACATTTCTAAAAGAAGGTGTGGTATCCATTCTCTCCCTTGCTATAGGAAACATGGTGTTCCCTTAGCTCCTTCTTTGAGAAAATATGACATCCATTTTCTTCTGACTATTTGATATGGCCTTATCACTCTTTTATACAATATTCATAAAGACCATATGAGGATAGAACATTATCGACAACTGACCGTTTCGGTCAACACCAATATGTGTGGCATACTTGTTAAGTATCTCACACATATTGGGGGCCCATTTGTAGGTCGATAATGTGTGACATCCATATGACTTTTAGTGAAGGTCTTAAAATAACATCCATATACCAAACTCAACTTGAGGAATCTTATGATTTAAGATTCTCAGACAGATTTAAAAGACCTAAAATGATCACTATGATCATTAAGATAAAGGGTCTACCAACATTGAATTCTTTGGACATACATAAAGTTATTAAAACCTTAAAAATTGAAATAGCCCTCAATGCACTCTTTTTGGTGCATAACAATGACAATACCCTAAATGATCAGATCAGTGGTGACAAACCCTAATCTGGTCATATTTTTTTTTAATGGTCACCATAATGATCATAAAGTCAACATTGACATTTAATTAATCCAATTGGACAACTTTAACCCATATAGTCAATTTTGGTCAAATAGGTCAACTTGGATTAATTTGGAGCAATAAATAAGTTCAAACCCTAAAAATGGTCAAATTGGATTATTTGATCATTTTAAAACACCAAAATGGTCAAACTGGACCATTTGGTCAACTATAGACACCATTAACCAATCATTGGTCAAAATGACTAAAGTGAGCTTCCATGGTTTCTACTTTGACCATTTGATCATTCATAGACTCAAATGATCACCATATGGTCAACACAACACCATATGGTTAATCTGACCATTCTGGTCAACTTTGATCAGCCTGGGTCAACCCTGGTAAAACCCAAGTCATATCCGCAAGACCCTCATGACTAAACTAACCATTACATGGTCAAGTGAGTCATCATAGTCAACCCCGGACCAAGATTTGTCAACTATGGTCAAAATTGGTCAAATTGGGTCAACCATAGTCAACTTGGTCAAAATGGTCAATCTATGACCTAATGACCAACACAAAGACCCCATGACTAACCTAGCCATGACAAGGTTAGAAAAGTCATATTGGTCAACTCTACACCCAGACGTGTCAATTATGGTCAACCATAGTCAACTTGGTCAACTTTGTTTAAAATATTTAATTTTGAACCAAATTGATGAAATTGTCAAATGGTCAACACCCAATGTCATTTTGACCAATTTATGGGTTAATATTATTATTTCTTACATTTTTGATTAATTACATAATTAATTAAAAATGAATTTATGAGAATTTAACCCTAAGTTAAAAGACATCACACATGACATCAAAATGACAACATACAAAACATCGAAAACCCATAATTGATCTAATTTATGAGGAGTCATCAATGAGTCAACCAAGACCCATTAGACTCATTATGACATATTTAACACTTTAAACAACCCATAAACCATGATTTTAATCATGTTTAAGAGAAATAATGACACCATCATGAAGGTGGGGACATGTGCCATTCCTTCATGGATTGTGAAATGAAGAAGTGATGAACTTATCATGCACCACCTTTTTCCTCCAATAAAAAAAGCGAGCCAATTAAAACTTTATCCAAACCTAGCTAAGGGTTATCATGACCAAGCCATGGGAGTGAGTGTAAGGAAGCCTTTGTGTCCCCATTTCATGAAATTTTGGTGACATGTAAACTGAGGTGGATGAAGATTAATCAGCCTATCTTCAAGTCACCATTCACCTTTTCTTTTACCCAATGTAAAAGAGCAAAAAATTTAACCTAATTTAATACATTAAATGAAGACTCATCATGGAAAGCTTAGTAAAACTCAATCCGAGATAATTCTTAACGAAAATCTTATCCCCAAGACATTATGAGCAAGATAGAGCCTTCCCCAAGCCATCCTAAGCTTACCATAGCTTTAAATAAGCTTATAAGTAGGTCAGTCCGAGAATCAGCTAGATAAAAAAAAAGGGAGAGGAGGATACAATGCACAAGGGAGGAAACCTTCAACAGTGAAATTCTTCTCCTATAGACAATCGATTCCCCAAAGAATCGAACCTTCTAATCTGTTGTCCTCTCCCAATTTAACCACCCTGAAACTCTCCAAAGTAGGACACTTTTTGGGTCCTACAGAAGCTCTCCCAATCCTCAAATTAATTATTCCTACACCATCCCTAAGGTGTACAATAAAGATTCCATTCAAAATTGGATTTTCCTGCAAGCTCCAGCCTAGTTCCATATCAAGCCGTGAAACCATTTTGGTGAATTCCTAGTTGGACTTCATCTCACCCCAAATTGAACATACCAGGAACTTTGCAAAGACCTGGGGAGCGTTGCAGACAAACTTGATTGAAGCTTCACTTCATCAAGCCAAGGTATGGCCATTTAACTAGAACTTGTTCGATTTTGGTCAATTGTGAAACGAACCATTTCACAACCTACTAAGCACCGTATAGATGGGTTCACCCCTTTGAGATAAACCTATAGGACTAAATTTCATTCGATTTCATCATGAATCTAGTGAGAATTTGTCCCTGGATGATAGATGGTCCATAGGAAAGGGTAGAGGAAGAAGACACATGGATGTTGTTTGTTTCCTTGTTTTGAAAATGGACGGCTATGATTAAATCCCGTATGATTCCGTGTTATGATCCTTGCAGCGGATCAAATGTATTTTTGACGCATACAAGGACACGTGGCACCCCAGAGATTATTCTGATGAATTAAGATTTAATTAAATTCAAAATAATCTTAAAAGCTTCAAAAATTGATATTTTCACACATTAAAATCACAAAAATAAGAGAAAATTACCTTTGAACTCTGGACAGTGAGTAGAAAATTATGGAAATAAAATTAGGATTTAATAAATTATAATTAATTTTTAATTAATTAATTACTCTCTTGAGTAATTTAATTATTAAAAATTATTTAAAAATTCAAAAATTTTGAAATTTGTAGGGAATGATCTTTAAGCGCTTAAGAATCTTCCATAATTTTCCCAAGGCCAGAAAAATTCTCTAGATATCAATTTATTATTTTCTTTCAAAATTTGTAATTATCCTTAAAATAATTATAAAAATTGAGGAAATTTGGAATTAAAATTTGAAATGGATAAAAAACATAGAGGGAAACCTTTAGATTCTAAAATGACAAATTCTTAACCATTTATAAATTTTTTAAATGACATTTCACCCCTAGGGTCAAAACTGTAAAATTAAAAAAATTTACATATTTACCGTAGACACGTTTTAAGCTTAGACAAGCCTTATTGACACTCAGAGTTAAATAAACTCTAACATCTAATCCTAAATGACATAGGGTCTAATTCACATCCTCATCACCGTTGAGTCTAACCACAAAGAATCAATATGGCAAGATATTTAAACCGAGACTTGATTTGAATTCAAGTGAACTCAAACAAGACACTTATATTTCACTAGGTGAACCCAAAACTCTAATTTGGTTTGAATCACCTTTAAACCTAAATAAACTTAGTTAAACCCTAAGTACATTAGTTTTAACTCAATACACACCTAATTAGGTTTAAACCACATTTAGACCTAATTAAACCTTAGTTAGACCTTAACTACATTAGGTTTATCTCAAAAAGTATTAATTAGGTCTAACCCTTATTAGAAGTGATTAATCAATTAAACCTTACCAAAATTTGGTTTAATTATCATTTAAAACCAATTAGACTTAAACCCATATTAAGTCTAATTAATCAATTAAACCTTACCCAAATTAGGTTTAAATAACCTTAAACTCAATTAGACATAACCCATATTAAGTCTAAATAATTAATTAAACCTTACCCAAATTCAATTTAATTAACCTTAAACCCAATTATACTTAACCCATATTAAGTCTAATTAATCAATTAAACCTTACCCAAATTATGTTTAATTAACCTTAAACTCAATTAGACGTAACCCATATTAAGTCTAATTAATCAATTAAGCCTTACCTAAATTCAATTTAATTAACCTTAAACCCAATTAGACTTAACCCATATTAAATCTAATATATCAATTAAATCTTACCGAAATTAGGCCTAACCTTAATTAGGTTTAATTAATCGAAAGAAAACCTCACTTATGTTTAACCTAACTTCAACTCAAGTAAGCCCAAACATTAGGTTTAACCTACATTGAACCTAATTTAACTAAAACTTAACTTGAGTTTAACCTAACTTGAACTCAAGTTAACCCAAACATTATGTTCAACCCACATTGAATCTAACTTAGTTAAAACATAACTTGAGTTTAACTTAACTTGAACTCAAGTTAACCCAAACATTTATGTTCAACCCACATTGAACCTAAATTAGCCAAATCTTAACTTGAGTGTAGCCTAACTTGAACTCAAGTTAACCCAAACATTAGGTTCAACCTAACTTGAACCCAAATCAACATCAAACTTAAGTTCAACCCATATTGAACTTAAGTCAAACCTACAACTTAAGTTCGATCCAACCTGAATCTAAGTCAACTAAACTCTAGGTTCAACATATATTAAACCTAAATCGAACCTTAAACTTAAGTTCGATTCAAATTGAACTTAGGTCAACATAAACTTTAGGATTAAACAAAATTGAACCTAACTCAATTGAAACCTTAAGTCCTAACTACATTGGACTTAAAAGTAATTCAACTCTTAGGTTCTACCTACATTGAACCTAAATACCTTATGTCCTAACTACATTGGACTTAAAACCAATTAAATTTCTAGGTTCTACTTACATTGAACCTAAAATATCTTAAGTGCTAATTACATTGGACTTAAACCATTTCTAATCTTTAGTTTCTACCTATATTAAACCTAGAACTATTTAAATCCTATCTAAATTTGACTTAAAACTCTTGATTCTACCTACATTGAACCTAAAACATCCTAAGTCTTGATTACATTGAACTTAAACAATTTCCAATCTTTAGGTTCTACCTATATTTAACCTAGAACTTCTTAAGTCCTTTCAACATTGGACTTAAAACTCTAAGTTCTACCTACATTGAACTTGACTCATCTTCAGTTTCACCGACATTAAAACTAAATCTTAGGTTTCAATTAAACTCTCTCAGGTGTAATTGACATATGACCTAAAACAACTGACATCATAGAAATCTAACTCATTGACATAAATGACATAAAATTATCCTTGAAAGAGATTAAAACACAACTTAAGCATCTCTGTTCAAATTTACGAAGATTTCTTGGATGACGCAATCTATGGTTGCTGATAAGAATCTTTTGGTCCTGGTTTAAACACATTTCGGACTAAGTAAATTTGAATACTTCACAACCCGAGGATGATGGAGCTATAAACATCTTGACCGGGTCATTTAAAAATTATTCAACCAATTAAATGACAAAATAAAAATGATAAATCTGACAACATGGTTTTATGCTAATCGTGTTCTCTTTTGCAGGTTTATTGAAGCCATGAAAAGAAAATTTCACTCTAGATTTGCGTTGCATGTTAGGGGTTTGCTAACTCTATGTTGTAAGATGACATTCAAAAGCAGAATTTCAAGATAACAAAACCAGACAAAAACAAACAAAATAAAATAAAATGACATAAACAAAATGACATGACATAACACGAAACCAAAACTTTTAGGATAGCCACAAAACCAGACCTTTTAGGATAGCCATGAAAAAAAAATTGACATGGCAAATATAAAACAACAAAATTACAAAACAAAAATAAAATTACAAAAATAAAAAAAAAACAACATGACATTACATGAAGAAACAAAACAAAACCTTTAGGGTAGAATCATATTCTTAGGAATTTATTACCCTAGGAATAAAATATTTGATGTTTCTTTCCTTAATCTTGACATTTTAGAAGAACAAGTGTTAACGAGAATCTAGAGTTTTCTTAGGTAAATCTAGAATTGCCTAAGATGTAATTAACTATAGGATCTTGCTCCTATAGGAAAATTAAGAATTCAAATTAGGTGATCAACCAAAATCTCTGGTTATCAGACCATTTATGTGGTTATCATTATATGAGATTTTGACATTCTAGAGTTTTGTTTATAAGTTTACCACCCATCATTTCTCTTATTTTCTATCATTTTCCCTTTCTATTTTTCCTAATTCCTTTAATACTTGAGGATCTTTTACTTGATCCAAAACATTAATGTAAATTGGAAAAATAGGGCAATAAGATAGATAAAAAGAGTGGTGACTCCAGCTTCCTTATCAACAATAGACATGATGACATGAGAGAATGAACGAGAATTGGTGGCAATTGCGGACGGCGAGTTTCGGGCGGTGATAAATGCAGTACAAAAGGTATCCCCTAAATGCCAATCTCTGGTGGGGTGAGCTCCTGATCGAGCTGACCTACTAAATCATGCTCCAGGACAAGAGTTCCCTTTACATGTGCTTAGAGGTGTAACCCTCTCATAGCTCATAAGGCAGTAGTTCTTCCAACTCCAGATCTGGCTGAAATCCATATGGCATTTTACTGTTATCCATTCTTCGAAAAGTTACAGACACCCTACGGTGTGGTAACCTTGGAATGAAATATTTGGCATTCTCTTGATGATACACTTTTTGGGAATACAGTTGGCTGGAAGTATGCTCTATTGGACCATTCTCTTGATCATCCATTTTATCATGGGAGGTTGCGGGTCCACCTCATCGTATCTCAAAATCCTTGGGGGATTTCCTTGTTTGTCATGGGTGAAATTGTATTAGCAACCACATTGTATGGTGATTCTGCCTTTTCCAAGCATCCATTTCCATGGCTCAGAATAACTTCTTTCCATCAGAAGGCCTGCTCAACCCCTGTCTCGTAGATAAAAGATCCAGTCGAGAATACTTCTTTCATCACTTTTGGAGAAGACTCTGGTATACAGTTCCAAGCGTTGGAGTATATTAATGAACCTTCCTTGAACTTCTTCATGGAATTCAAACTCCTTTTTATTCACTTTACTCATTTTGTAGTATTCTGCCGTGGTGATGATCGACAGCTGTCGATGACTCTCCCTCATTTGAATATCGACAGGAATCCAGGCTGGTGTTGTCTCTGTATCCAATGAGATATATGACTATTCCATGGGTTGATCAGTGACCTAAAATCTATCATCGACAGGCGTGTACTCCGCTAGAGTATTGTAGCATTCTAGGTGGAGAACATTGCGGTCTAGGCATTCTATAAATGCACCTATAGCTGGTGCACGTGTGGGAATTTTGGTGTTGCATATCAGTTAACCCACACAAAGATCATCTAAAACTCCTAGTCTCCAGCTCTGTAGTGAACTCAGACTTATCCTCTGTGATAGGCAGGCTGGAGGAAGTCTCTCTTAAATCTGAAACGTAGATTTTCCCCTCAGGAATAGGGGTAAGTAAATTTTTTGCCTCCTGTTGGCGACTTCTTTCTTCAGGCAGAAAAGCTTTATGTTTTCGGCGATTGGCGTTTGTATGTTGAGTTCTTTGTAGCGGTGCATTTGATAGTCTTTCTTCATTGGTAGCGACTATGCCTCCGGTCAGTGCAATTATCATAGACGGCAGGCGACTAGTACCCTCCATCGGATCTTGCTGTATTTTCACATTTTCCCCTTTTAGTTAGGAATTCTCTCTAGTTTTGATCTTCAGTAGTGATGGTAGCCCTTATTTTTTGTGATGGCTAACCACATCCATCAAGGGGACCCTCATAGTCCATGTTGACTTGACTGAAGTCCAAGTCAAAGTCTATGGTGCCACCCTGTTGTGCCCTTTCCTCGTTAAGAGCAAGATTCCAGCCATCTTCAAAAGCAAAAATTTGCTTCTGTCCTGACATTTTCTATGCAGAAGATAGAAAAAACATCAATGTGCTGAAATTTAGCAAGAATAAGAACAAAACAAAGTGTTTATTAGAGGAAATTTTAGTTTATGTTCGTTAGAAAATCATTTACTTATGTGTATATATTTTTATTTAATTTAGTAAAAAAACAAACTTTTAAGGTAGAAAAGAGAAAATTAAAGTATGTAGCTTCAAAAGTGTTCATTTTATTGAGGTTAATTTTATTACAAAATTTTAGACCAGGTCACAGGCATTTGGTCAATAAATAATTCCAGAATAATAAAAATTCCAAGCAGCATCAAGTTGCATAGTATGTCTTCAAGTATCGTCTGTTGAACATCATCATGGTTATTTCGCCTAAAAATCCACTAGCTGGTAAGATCCTCCTGTGTCAACTTTTTCTACGATAAATGGTACTTCCGAAGTTGGCTCAAATTTTCTACTTAACTTGCACCGTGCAAGAATAGGCCTTTTGAGAACAAGAACGAGATCACCAATTTTGAATGTCCTTGGGCGGACCAATTTGTCATGGGTTTATATCTTTTTCACCTGGTAAAGTTCCAATTGCTATTTTGCTTCTAGTCATTTTCCTGTGAGAATTTCTAATTTTTCAAGTCTGAGTTTTGCACTTTTTTTCTATTGTAAGTTAATTGGTGACAGCAACTTTGAAAGATGGCGTTTGGCCCTCTAGTGGTAGTACACTGAGTGGGAGTCCTGAACTTTATCCGATATGCCCATAAAGCTTCTAGCAATCTGTTATTCCAATCTCTTTTATTTTCCTNACCAATTTGTCATGGGTTTATATCTTTTTCACCTGGTAAAGTTCCAATTGCTATTTTGCTTCTAGTCATTTTACTGTGAGAATTTCCAATTTTTCAAGTCTGAGTTTTGCACTTTCTTCTATTGTACGTTAATTGGTGACATCGACTTTGAAAGATGGCGTTTGGCCCTCTAGTGGTAGTACACTGAGTGGGAGTCCTGAACTTTATCCGATATGTCCACAAAGCTTCTAGCAATCTGTTATTCCAATCTCTTTTATTTTTCCTTAGTGTCTTCTTTTAAATTTATACCAGTGTCTTGTTGAAGGCCTCAGCCAGGCCATCCCTAGGATAGTAGATTGTAGAGTATCTTCAGTCTATTTTGTGCCATTTAATGAAATTATTGATTTTTGTGCTTTTGATGACTATCCAATTATCAGAGATTATTCTATGTTGAACTCCAAAATGGTAGAATACTTGTCTTTTGAAGAATTGAAGGACGTGTTGTGTTGTAACCTCTAGTAACGACTCTGCCTCTGCCCATTTGGAAAAGTAATATGTAGCGACAAGTATAAATATGTGCCCTTTAGAAGATGGAGGGTCTATCAAACCTATTATGTCCGTGCCTNTATTTTGTGCCATTTAATGAAATTATTGATTTTTGTGCTTTTGATGACTATCCAATTATCAGAGATTATTCTGTGTTGAACTCCAAAATGGTAGAATACTTGGCTTTTGAAGAATTGAAGGACGTGTTGTGTTGTAACCTCTAGTAACGACTCTGCCTCTGCCCGTTTGGAAAAGTAATCTGTAGCGACAAGTATAAATATCAAACCTATTATGTCCGTGCCCCAACACTTGAATGGCCATGAAGCAATGGTTGGGTGTAGCACATTTGGAGGTTGGTGCAAGACCACCCCATGCACTTGACACTAGCGACATCTTCTAGCAGTATCAATGCAGTCGGGCATCTTTGCCGGCCAATAATATCTGAGCCTTTTGATCTTCATTTTCATCTTTGGCCATGATTGGTGAGTGATACACCTAAAATATATAGTGTTTTTAGACAAATTTTTATACCTATTGTTGAGATATTTTGCTTTAATGGAAGGTATTTGTGTGTTTTTCTTTTAGGTACAAGTAAAATGTTAAAAAATGCTAAAAGGAGTGAAAAATGATCAAATTTAGAGCAAAAATGTGAAATTTGTGCAAAAGTGTTTTGGCGCCTAAGCTCCTGATCGGACGCTTACGTGCCGGTGAAACAGAGAAGGTCGTGGCTAAGCATCTGAGGCCCCGCGCTTAAGCGCCAGAAGCAGTTATTTGGCGGTTTTCTTCATTTGACCAAATTTTAAAGAGATATCTGAGACACCTATTGGCTAAACAGGGTGGTTATGACCACTAGGAATGAAAATATTATTAAAATACTTGTGATAGGAGGCATCCCTTGGAGAATATATCAAATTTGGACACATTTTGAAGAATTTCCAAGGCACCCCTTGGGAAATTTAAAAAAGGAAGTGAGACATTTGAAAGGGGGTGCTTGAAAGTTTTGAAAGGAGTTTGAAGAAGAGTCCTGAGGAGTTTTGAGAGATTTTCAAGCACCGCACAAATTTACTTTTTCCTTTTTGTTTTTAGTTTATTTTGAGAGTGTTGTTAAAGAGAAGAAAATCAAAGGAATTTCAAGTGTTTGGTGGAGGATTTGAGATAAGTTTTTATCTTTTATTTTTAAACTACTTTTGGTTTTAATTGAAATTTTGTGTTGGTTTGATAATGATTTCTACTTTTAAACTAAAGTGTGGTTTTGTTTTCTCCATGAATTCTGAGTAGTTCTCTTTATCTTTCATCATAAAATGATAAGTAATTAAAGTTTAGATGGTTGTTTTGGAGAGTATTAAACTTTAATGTTGGAAAAAGTTGTGATGATTTAATTTCATGCACTTCATTTACTTCTTGATTTGGTCTCTTCAGATGTTAATATTTATTGTGAGAACATGAAAGAACTTGGCTGGTATTGTCTCAGTGAATAATTGGAAAGAACCACATGAGGTTGTATGAATAAGAATGTAATTCATATGATTTAGTGCAAATAAATAGGGAAATAAACTTTGAAGTGTGTAGAGTTAGAGGATTTTAAAGTGACAGGTTAAAGTCCCAAACTTGGTTCACTATTTTAGGTTCTGATACGAGATATTAGCCCCTAGATGGAAGGAATTGAGGAAACTCTAGAGTGAGTGCTGGTATCTTCTCTGCCTAAACAATTTTCAGAATTATTTAAATATTAAATTAACCAATGTTCTTTATAGCATCTCTAGTAAAAGTAAAGAATATAATTGCTCCTATTTGGCACAACACAACTAGCATACTTCCACAACAGAATTCCTACACTTATTATTGATTCATGATACAGAGAAAGGTGTTTTCATATCAAGTGATTTTTTTTACATAAAGTCAAGTTATCTTATTTAGTTATTATTTTTTTGTCAAAATATCAAAAATACGAAAAAAAAAGATTTAAATTTTAATACTGTGAAAATATCTATAGTTTAAATAATTATCTATTTAAAATAGAAAGTTTGTTGTTCAATAGTAGATATTGCATAATTTTCTTATGGGTTTGATCTTCAAGACTTATTCAAAAATTCCTATATTACTTGATAATGATATGTATACTTGTGTAGTATCTCAATATATATAAATTAAAGAGCTAAATTTATATTTTCTTCCAGATCAAGTTTTTGGTTCTATTGCAAAGTAAAGAAATAAATTGAGAATTATAATTAAAGACATTATTATACTATTGCATATAAACAGTTGAGATCAAGGTTTTGGTGCCGTTGCCAGGGAAATTAAATAAAAAGATTGATTTAAAAGCAATTTTGTATTTTTAGAAAGTCTTATTTAAGATTTAAAAAATTATAGTATTTTATTTTATTTTATTTTATTTTTTGTTAGTTTATGCGTAGTTCAAGTTCTGAAGGACTAGTACCCTATGATTGTGAATTAGAAAGAAGTGTCAAAAAAATCAGAAAAACCAAAAAAAATAAAAATCTTGAAAAATCTAAAAATATTACGGAAATCACAAGACAAAACAATCAAAATGCTGAAATTCATCAAGAATTTAGACCTTTACAAGGTTATGTCAACCCTACGGTAGATGAATATCATTGTAGTACTCAAGAACCTACTGTAGTAGGTAATTTATTTGATCTTAAACCCGCTACTATCCAAATGGTATCAAATAATCAGTTTGGGAACTGCCAACTAAAGATCCAAGTTTACATCTTGCCAATTTTTTAGAACTATGCGCTACATTTAAATATGATGGTATATCAGATGATGTCATAAGACATAGGTTATTTCCTATCTCACTAAGGGATAAAGTTAAGATGTGTTTAAATTCGATAACACCTGAATCTATCAGAACTCGGGGTGATTTAGCACAAAAATTCCTTGCTAAATATCTTCCACCATCAAAATTGCAAAGCTTAGAAATGAAATTACATCTTTTAATCTGTTTGAAGGGGACTCTATTTAAAAAGCATTGGAATGATTTAAAGAACTCTTAATAAAGTGCCCAGACCATACTATACCGGATTGGTTAATGTCGGCGCTATTTTTGGTTGAAGGAGTTTCTCGTAAGAAGCTATCAGTCACCGGAATCAAAATCCCGTTGCCCACTTCGGAAGGACATTTTAATTTACATATATATTTAGTTTTAGAAAAATAATAAATCAAACTGACCCCATATTTTTTATAGTTTAAATGAACGAGCGTTGTACCTCAAATCCTGTATTTGTCCTGATGGATAAACACAAGACTTGAGGATGAGGCTCGATCAAATAAACTAAGTAATATATGACATCTATTTGCTCTGCAAAACTTTTGTATTTGCCGACAAGTTTCCTTATTTAATATAAATAATTAAATAGGTTTTATATTAAGCTAGGTTCAACATGCTTCCTATAAGGGCAAGCCTCTATAGTTAATTACATCTTAAATGACCAAAGTCACCTCAGAATACTCTCAATAAAAATTAGGAAATATTATCTTCAAGGAGTTTCAAAGGGTAGGACTTTTCAATGAGATTGGACGTAGAGGTGTGAAAGGGGATTGGTTCAAATTTGGAACATTTTGTTGTAGAGTCCAAAGGAGGAAGAACCAGGGTTGTAATGGATCCAGAGGAGAACCTCGGTGACTTCCGAAGCTATCCTAATGTTTGGCTTTAGTTTTGAGAGGAAATATTTAGGTGTTTCATTCTGCTAATTTTTATTTGTTAGGGCTTGTATTTGTGCGAAACGATCACACAAATAGCCTAAAAGATATGAGGATTTAGGTCGTGACAAAGGACAACATTGGAATCTTAAGACAAGTTAGAGCTTATATTGTATAGCAGGGCTATAGAAAATGCCTAAAGATAAGGCGAGGATTTATGTTTCATAAGGAAGCAACCTCGAAGTCCTATGGCTTTGTTGTTTATATCTAAGGAAGGAAGATTACTTTAGCTGGGGAAGCCAAGTTTTGCTGTTGAAGATGGCAGTGCTACCCACCATGCTAGCTTCAAGCTCCTTGTCGCGATGAGTTTAGGTTCTATAGTGTGTCAAGTTATGGTGTCAAATCCGGTGGCCCTATGGTTGAAATTCCTTAAATTTTGTGGGGGCATGTTAAAGTTGATTAGAGCGACACGGGTTAGTATTCTATAGTTTCCTTGTTCTAGCACCACTATTTTCTATTGGATTAACTTAGTCCAAATGAACTTACTAAACTCAACTTAATGAGTTCCATAATTTCATTTAGACTGTGGGAAGCCTCATTAGCAACCATAGGTTACCTCCGAGGAATTCTTGATTATCTGATAGAGACATCTTAATTTAGTTGTAATTGTAGTTTTGTGTGATGTTTGTGATTAAATTTTGAGTTGTTTTATATTTTGAATGTTGTGGTGGTGAATTTTATCTTGGTTGATTTTAATTTTAGTTTTGGTCTCGGTTTTGTGGCTATCCTAGCAATTTTATTTTTCATGCAGAGTAACATCATTGTTTATCATACAAATTTGTGTAAGGATAGAAGTACAAGAAAGACAACGCTGAAAATAGCAAAAGCGTACCTGGCGAGTCTTCTTGTTCTNATTCATCAAGAATTTAGACCTTTACAAGGTTATGTCAACCCTACGGTAGATGAATATCATTGTAGTACTCAAAAACCTACTATAGTAGGTAATTCATTTAATCTTAAACCCGCTATTATCCAAATGGTATCAAATAATCAGTTTGGCAACCGCCAACTAAAGATCCAAGTTTACATCTTGCCAATTTTTTAGAATTATGCGCTACATTTAAATATGATGGTATATCGGATGATGTCATAAGACATAGGTTATTTCCTATCTCACTAAGGGATAAAGTTAAGATGTGGTTAAATTCGATAACACATTAATCTATCAGAACTCGGGGTGATTTAGTACAAAAATTCCTTACTAAATATTTTCCACCATCAAAATTGCGAAGCTTAGAAATGAAATTACATCTTTTAATCTATTTGAAGGGGAATCTATTTAAAACGCATTGGAATGATTTAAAGAACTCTTAAGAAAGTCCCCACACCATACAATACCGGATTGGTTAATGTCGGCGCTATTTTTGGTTGAAGGAGTTTCTCGTAAGAAGCTGTCGGTCACCGGAATCGAAATCCCGTCGCCCACTTCGGAAGGACATTTTAATTTACATATATATTTAGTTTTAGAAAAATAATAAATCAAACTGACCCCATATTTTTTATAGTTTAAATGAACGAGCGTTGTACCTCAAATCCTGTATTTGTCCTGATGGATAAACACAAGACTTGAGGATGAGGCTCGATCAAATAAACTAAGTAATATATGACATCTATTTGCTCTGCAAAACTTTTGTATTTGCCGACAAGTTTCCTTATTTAATATAAATAATTAAATAGGTTTTATATTAAGCTAGGTTCAGACATGCTTCCTATAAGGGCAAGCCTCTATAGTTAATTACATCTTAAATGACCAAAGTCACCTCAAAATACTCTCAATAAAAATTAGGAAATATTATTTTCAAGGAGTTTCAAAGGGTAGGACTATTCAATGAGATTGGACGTAGAGGTGTTAAAGGGGATTGGTTCAAATTTGGAACATTTTGTTGTAGAGTCCAAAGGAGGAAGAACCAGGGTCGTCATGGATCCAGAGGAGAACTTCGGTGACTTCCGAAGCTATCCTAATGTTTGGCTTTAGTTTTGAGAAGAAATATTTAGGTGTTTCATTCTGCTAATTTTTATTTTGTTAGGGCTTGTATTTGTGCGAAACGATCACACAAATAGCTTGAAAGATATGAGGATTTAGGTCGTGACAAAGGACAACATCAGAATCTTAAGACGAGTTAGAGCTTATATTGTATAGCAGGGCTATAGAAAATGCCTAAAGATAAGGCGAGGATTTACGTTTCATAAGGAAGCAACCTCGAAGTCCTATGGCTTTGTTGTTTATATCTAAGGAAGGAAGATTACTTTAGCTGGGGAAGCCAAGTTTTGCTGTTGAAGATGGCAGTGCTACCCACCATGCTAGCTCCAAGCTCCTTGTCGCGATGAGTTTAGGTTCTATAAAGTGTCAAGTTATGGTGTCAAATCAGGTGGCCCTATGGTTGAAGTTCTTTAAATTTGGTGGGGGCATGTTAAAGTTGATTAGAGCGACACGGGTTAGGATTCTACAGTTTCCTTCTTCTAGCGCCACTATTTTCTATTGGATTAACTTAGTCCAAATGAACTTACTAAACTCAACTTAATGAGTTCCATAATTTCATTTTGACCGTGGGAAGCCTTGTTAGCAACCATAGGTTACCTCCGAGGAATTCTCGATTGCCTGATAAAGACATCTTAATTTAGTTGTAATTGTAGTTTTGTGTGATATTTGTGATTAAATTTTGAGTTGTTTTATATTTTGAATGTTGTGGTGGTGAATTTTATCTTGGTTGATTTTAATTTTAGTTTTGGTTTTGGTTTTATGGCTATCCTAGCAATTTTAGTTTTCATGCAGGGTAACATCGTTGTTTATCATACAAATTTGTGTAAGCATAAAAGTACAAGAAAGACAACCCTGAAAACAGCAAAAGCGTACCTGGCGAGTCTTCTTGTTCCACCACCTGAAACTCAAAAGGCATTTTAAGGCAGTTTATATGAAACAGGGTAGAAAAATTTTGACGACCTACCTAACCCTAGGTCATATCTTGGTGGGTGCTTGGGAGTTTAATTAAGGATGATTTTGTCAAGCAAAACATATTAAGTTTAGTAGATCTCTGAGGTATCCAATAGATCTAGAGAAAGAAGCGGGTCCGTGCTACTCTCTCGCTGCCTGGTGAAAAGTCCTGAGCTCATTTAAACTTATCTTGTTGCTTAATAATTCATCCTATAAACACCCTAATGCTCAATGAACAATTATTTATCAATTATCCCTAAGAGTAAGGTAATTACTATTTGTAATTTAATTTTGAATATTATGTGGGTGAAGACCCTTAAAAAGGCAAGTTAGTATTATTGGAACACTTAGCCAAATTTTGGTCCTAATTTGGCTTGTAGTTTTTGAAAGATGTTTTAATTTTAATTGTGTTTATTTTTCTAATCCTCATTTAATTAGTCTTGATTTAACTTAGACTACTACTAAGCCTTTAGGACTTAGGTGTGTGTCTTAATTAGTTTTGAAACGGTTAAGCTTTAGGTGGTCTTGATACATTATTTGAATTTCATTTAAAAATCAAATAGGGGTATTAAATTGATTAATTATTGACTTTGAAGTTCGTACCCCTAAGTCCTAGGTTCATTTTTTCTTAATAAACTTCAAAATTTTAACAATTTAGAAATTTATTAACTTATCCTTTTAATTAAGAAAGTGAGGTTGGTTTCTACCAATCAACCCCTTATATTTGGAACATTCAACTTAAGATCATAGGTTGCCATTTCCCTCTTTGAATTAAGCCTAAATGTTAATTAAGACTAAATTTCCAAAATCACACATTTGCCCTTAAGGCTTTAACACTTCATAATTTATCAAATTTAATCGAATTGACTTTGAAATTTTTATCCTACCTCATTCATGGGTCAATTAAGACATCAAAAGAGAAAATGTGATTTTTCAAAATTCAATTTAATTTATATAATTATTTTCATGCAAAAATAAGATTCTTTAAAGAAATTTCCTAACTTGACCAAGGTAAAATTTAAACTCTTGAAATTTTTTCTAGAGGTAGACCTAGACCAGAGAAGCCTTTGGACCAAATTTCATGATTTTTTTTTTTTAAATCTTATTTGAATTCTAATAATTATTGTAAGTTCTGTAGTATTTATTAAATATAAAATATTTTAAATTGGCAAAATTAAGTTTTGTATTTTTGAAAAATCTTCTTGAGGTTAGAGAACCTAGAGGAGAAGATTTTATATATTTTTTGAGTTTTATTTGATTTATTGTAATTATTTTTAGTGAAAATCTATTTTAGCCTTTAAAATTTTTTTTTAAGTTTTAAAATTCAGTATCTTTATTTTAAAAATTAGGAAAAATACCCTAATTGTTCCTAAGTGCTTAGGAATCAATTTAGAACATTTCCATGAATTTTATTATTTTTGTTAANTTGAGTTTTATTTGATTTATTGTAATTATTTTTAGTGAAAATCTATTTTAGCCTTTAAAATTTTTTTTTAAGCTTTAAAATTCAGTATCTTTATTTAAAAAATTAGGAATAACATCCTAATTGTTCCTAAGTGCTTAGGAATCAATTTAGAACATTTCCATGAATTTTATTATTTTTGTTATTTTTAATTATTTAAATATTTAAAAATAGGCTAAAAATAATGTTTTATTTTAAATACCATTTTTTTTAGAAAATACTCATGATCACAGAGAACTCAAAAAACAATTTTTTTTTAACNTTATTTAAATATTTAAAAATAGGCTAAAAAATAAGTTTTTATTTTAAATACCATTTTATTTTTAGAAAATACTCATGATCACAGAGAACTCAAAAAACAATTTTTTTTTTAACTTTTTGAGTCATATTTTGATTTTTTAAAAATCATTTAAGTGCTAAAATGATATTTATCTTTAAAAATCAACTTAAGTTACCAAATGAACTCAAAATGCTTTGGAATTTTTGTGGTGAGTTCTTTTGATCATAAACAATAGTGGAGATAAAAAATTAAGTCCTTTTATTGTTTGTATTTGTCAAAATTAATTTTATTTATGTTTCAAGGTTGGTGAAGACTAAGTGTATTCTTAATGACTTAACTCATGAAATTATTTCCAAGGGGTCCTCTGGTCATAGTGAACCTTCTAAATTTTTTTTGGAATTTCTTGAGCAACATGCTAATTATCAAGATTAATTTATGCAAATAATAGACATAAAATTGAAAAATATGGATCTCTGTCTAGGGACCTCTTCTGACTTTGGAAAAATCAGAGGATGTTCCCTAAGACAGAGGCAACAACATGCTAAAATTTCAAGCCATGGCGATATTACTACATGCATGGAGAATCAAAACACCCAAATCAGTGTTTAATTAATTAAAAATAAAATATGCATCAAATGGACTCCAAATTATTTTCCTCTGTTCACTGAACAAGTGGGTATTTTTGTTTTATTTTTATAATTTTTGCACACAAAGATATGAATTTTCAAAGCTATGGCTATTTATTTAAATAAGAAAATCCCTAATTTTCTTTTTAAACGCACGACGCTGACTGTATCCTAGGCAGCTCCGAAGGCATGCGTGGCGTGCTCTGGTTGGATGCTGCCATCCATGTAGCCACTGACTCGGCCT
The DNA here is from genome assembly GCA_002079205.1 of Phalaenopsis hybrid cultivar. NCBI lineage: Eukaryota > Viridiplantae > Streptophyta > Magnoliopsida > Asparagales > Orchidaceae > Phalaenopsis > Phalaenopsis hybrid cultivar. Next base: position 62,430 of record JXCR01141707.1, on the reverse strand, counting down.
GCAGTTCAAGTAAGGAAGTGTTGTCTGGCTCGATCCCTCCATCCATCCGATACACGAGCGATGGGACGACTCCCCGTCATTGTCCCCGATAGAGTTATCGCGTGACCGTCCACATTAAAACCCTAATATCTCAGCCTAAACTCAACCAAATCACCTCGGGTTTGATCATATGGACTCGTCTAAGTGAGACGAATATATCCATATAGTAATTATACTATTAAATCAAGCTTAATTAAATAGAGAATCAAAATAGGCTCGGCAGGAAGAGGAGATCAATACCTTGGCTCTGAGAAGGGAAGCTCTGGTCAGAGAGTTTCGGCACGTTCGTTGGGGTCCAAAGAAGCTAGTGATTAAGCCTCTTACTATGGTGAAACGTCTAGACCCAAATTCAACCAAAGCCAATTTCAGGTGTTGATCAAAGTCTATAATAGGGTGTCTATGGAAGAGGAATTTGATGGGGCTTTCGCTTTTTTCAATGTTGTGAAGGTTTGGGTGAGTTTAATTTGAGTTTGGTGGGGTTTAGAGGTGTGGAGAGCTTTGTTCTGTCTCCAGCGTGGTTTTGAAGTAAAAAATTGGGCTCCGGCAAGGGGATTCAGGGCAATGTGGTGGTTGGATTGCACTTAGGAGGTCTCAAAGAGGCTTTGGGATCAATTTGGGGAAGTTTCTTAGAGTAATTTTTAGCTCTCTCCTCATTGGCTTGGAGGGGAGCATTTTGTGAAAATGGCCTTAGGCTCNAAGTGTATTCTTAATGACTTAACTCATGAAATTATTTCCAAGGGGTCCTCTGGTCATAGTGAACCTTCTAAAATTTTTTTGGAATTTCTTGAGAAACATGCTAATTATCAAGATTAATTTATGCAAATAATAGACACAAACTTGAAAAATATGGATCTCTGTCTAGGGACCTCTTTTGACTTTGGAAAAATCAGAGGATGTTCCCTAAGATAGAGGCAACAACATGCTAAAATTTCAAGCCATGGTGATATCACTACATGCATGGAGAATCAAAACACCCAAATCAATGTTTAATTAATTAAAAATAAAATATGAATTAAATGGACTCCAAATTATTTTCCTCTGTTCACTGAACAAGTGGGTATTTTTTTTTTATTTTTATAATTTTTCTACACAAAGATATGAATTTTCAAAGCTATGGCTATTTATTTAAATAAGAAAATCCCTAATTTTCTATTTAAACGTGCGACACTGACTGCATCCTAAGCAGCTCCGAAGGCATGCGTGGCGTGATCTGGTTGGAAGCCGCCATCCATGTAGCCACTGACTCGGCCTGCAATTCAAGTAAGGAAGTGTTGTCCTTCTCGATTCCTCCATCCATTCGATACACGAGCGATGGGACGACTCCCCGTCATCGTCCCCGATAGAGTGATCACGTGACCGTCCACATTAAAACCCTAAGATCTCAGCCTAAACTCAACGAAATCACCTCGAGTTTGATCTTATGGACTCGTCTAAGTGAGACGATAATATCCATATAGTAATTATACTGTTAAATCAAGCTTAATTAAATAGAGAATCAAAATAGGCTCGGTAGGAAGACGAGATCAATACCTTGGCTCTGAGAAGGGAAGCTTTGGTCAGAGAGTTTCGGCACGATCGTTGGGGTCCAAAGAAGCTAGATATTAAGCCTCTTGCTATGGTGAAATGTCTAGACCCAAATTCGATCAAAGCCAATTTCAGGTGTTGATCAAAGTCTATACTCTATGGAAGAGGAATTTGATGGGGCTTTCGCTTCTTTCAATGTTGTGGAGGTTTGGGTGAGTTTAATTTGAGTTTGGTGGGGTTTAGAGGTGTGGAGAGCTTTGTTCTGTCTCCAGCATGGTTTTGAACTCAAAAATTGGGCTCCGGCAAGGGGATTCAGGGCAATGTGGTGGTTGGGTTGCACTTAGGAGGTCTCAAAGAGGCTTTGGGATCAATTTGGGGAAGTTTCTTAGAGTAATTTTTAGCTCTCTCCCCATGGTCGTGGAAAGGAGCATTTTGTAAAAATGGCCTTAAGCTTGCTGCCATGGCCAATTGAGGGCTGAATTGTGCTGCCTAAATGGAGGGCAGAGAGGCTCTAAGCTTCAATTTGGATTTGGTGGCCTCTAAGTTTGAGTTAGGTTTAATCTCACGGGGGCGGCTCTTGGTTTGGCCATTTTTTGGCTACTAGGCCGGCCAGCCAGCCACGAGATGTGGCTAGGGAGATCAGGTGAGCCAGGGGAATATGTCACAAGAAATTTAATGATTTTAGGCTTTGTTTTGGCAAAAATATCCGAGGCTTAAGCAAATATGGCATTAAATCCTTTGATTTAAGGGACCTTCGGTCCATTTCTTAGCTTAGGTGGTTTTATGGGGTTTGGTGACCAGGGTCCAATTCATGGCAGTGGAGTCATTAATTTGATGACTTTAGGATAGTTAGGCCACCTTTAGTGCATGGGTTCAATGTGGGTCCAAGTGATCAAAACATGGGTTTGGGCTAGGCTAGCCATGTCAATTGGCCCAATTAATTGATAAATATTTTGTAGACGATTGTTATGAAGATTTTTGACGAAGGGTTGAAGTGATTTTGAGTTTAATTAGTGAGTCAACTTGGGGGATTTTTGAAATTTGGTCATTTTAGGCGTGTTGGGTTAGACATTGGTCTAAGTTGGGATAAACTTGGGCTAAGTCCAAATTAAATGGTCCACATGATCAAGGGAGATGATTTAAAGATTTTTCACGAAGACTTGGAGTGGAAATTTTGGGGTTAAGGCCCTCAATTTGGTGAAGTTTGAGGAAATGACTAATTTGAGGCAAAATTGTGAATTTTTGGACATAAGTTCAAATTAAAATAAATTGGTGCTTTAACAAGGCCAATTGAAGGTCAAATTTGATTTGTAGGAATGCTATGAAAATTTTTCAACATAAATTGTGGCAAATTGAGAAGGCCATGGGTTCAATTTGGTGGAACCAAGTCATAAAGAAAAAATTAGGTTTTTGGTACAGCTCAAAATTAGGTTCAAATTATGTACCAATTGTTTTTGTATTTGGTCTATATTAGCCACATCAAGGGTTAGTTTGAGTTTAGAATTGAAATTGGGGTAAATTGAGACCAATTGGATAGACATTTGAGGTAATTTGGTGAAAATATGGGGCTTTAAAGGGCAATTTGGGGTTTTTGGTCAAAGGTGGTCAAATTGACCAAATTGGATCATGTGGTAGTTGAGAAAAATGAAATTGTAAATATTTGGGAGGCTTCGGAAATTTTTGGGATTTTTTGGAATTTTTAGAATTTTCGGCTAAGGAGGGGGCATTTTGGCAGTTTGGTCTATTTTGGTGATTTTGNGAAGATCCAAATGGTATCAAATAATCAGTTTGGGGGATCACCAATTGAAGATCCAAATTTACATCTTGCCATGTTTTTAGAACTGTGCGCTACTTTTAAATACGATGGTGTATCAGATGATGCCATAAGACTTAGGTTATTTCCTTTTTCACTGAGGTATAAAGCTAAGATGTGGTTGAATTTGTTAGCACCTGGATATATCAGAACTTAGGATGATTTAGCACAAAAATTCCTTGCTAAATATTTTCCACCTTTAAAAATTGTGAAGCTTAGAAATGATATTACATCTTTTAATCAGTTTGAAGGGGAATCTATTTATGAAGCATGGGAGAGATTTAAGGAACTCTTAAGAAAGTGTCTACACCATGCTATACCAGATTGGTTAATAATTCAAAATTTTTATAATGGATTAGTTGGATCTCTTAGATCAATTATCGATGCCACTGCTGGTGGTTCATTGATGTTAAAACCATTTCATGATGCCTACACTTTAATTGAAGAAATGATTAATAATAATTTTTAGTGGCCTTCTGAGAGGGTAAATCCTAAGAAAGTAACCAACATTCATGAATTTGATGCATTTACCATGTTAGCAAATCAAGGTTCTGAAATTTTAAGAAAGTTAGACCAATTTGGAATGAATTTTTCTTAACAAATTTTAATAATTGAAGAGAATTCATTAGGCTAAATGGTAGATTCTCAAACATCACTAGAAACTTTGAATGTCATAAAAAATAAGCAAAATAACCCATATTCCAATTATTATAACTCAGGTGGGAAGAACCATCCCAATTTTAACTGGAATAACAATTATGGTGGTAATAATCAGCAATGGGGGAACAAACAAAGAAACCCTTTGAGAATCTGGAACAACCAAGGGAATAATAATTATAGATCTATTTATCCTCCAAGTTTTAAAAATAATACACAATTTAAGGAGAAGAGTTGTCTATGAAAGAAGTGGTGTTACAAATGAGAAATCAATTACAAATTCAAAGAGCTACAACTAAAAATATCGAGAATCAACTTGGGCAAATAAAAAATTCATTAAGTAATGGATCCCAATGAACACTGCCTAGTAATACTGAATTAAATCCAAAAGACTAGAATAAAGAACAAGTAAAAGCCGTTCAACTTAGAAGCGGAAGTGAGTTGGAAGGTCGGGTTAAAAAAGAAATTGAAGTAGTGAGAGAAGAAATTGAATAATCAAAAGGGGATGCTCCAAAAGATTTTGAGAGACCTATTTCTCTGCTGAAAATTTATTTACAAAAACCACCACCTCCATTTCCTCAGAGACTTTGGATAAGCAATTTTCAAAATTTCTGAAAATATTAAAGAAGCTTACAATTAATATTCCATTTGCTGAAGCCTTAAAACAAATGTCAAGCTATGTAAAGTTTATGAAGGATATTCTCAACAGAAAAAGGAATTTTGAAGATAATGAGACTATTGCACTTAGTCAGGAGTACAGTGCGATAATTCAGAAGAAGCTTTTTGAAAAGCTTAAGGATCGTGGTAGCTGTACAATTCCATGTGCAATAGGAGACATATTTTATGGGAAAACTTTATGTGATCTAGGTGCAAGCATTAAACTTATGCCATTATCAATATTTAAAATATTGGGATTAGGAGAAATAAACCCTATGGTAACTCTGAAGTTAGCAGATCGTTCGATAACATACCCTAAAAAAGTTATAAAAGATGTTCTAGTGATAGGGGATCAATTTATCTTTCCGGTTGATTTCATTGTGCTAAATATGGAGGAAGATAAAGAGATACCTATCATTTTGGGGAGATCTTTCCTAGCCACATGAAGAGCAATGATAAATGTGTAAAAAGAGGAACTAACCATGCACGTCAATGATCAAATTGTTACTTTTGAAGACAAAGTTTAAGAAAAAATTTGGAACACATGCAAGAAGAGGAATTAGATCAATGTGAAGATCTTTTTAAGGAAGATTCAAACTATATTCGAGAAAGTTTTGAAGTTTTGGTCTCGATAGACAAAGATAAATCATTTTGTCCATTTATTGAAAACCTCCAGAACTATAGTTGAAGTTACTTCGTGATCAATTAAAATATGCCTTTTTAGAAGATTCCTCTACTTTACCTATTATAATTTTCTCAAAATTAACAATGGAAGAAGAAGAAAGGTTGATGAAAATTCTGAAAAATTTTAAGAAAGCCTTTGGATGGATAATTACTGATATTAAAGGAATCAGTCCTTTAATTTGTATGCATAGAATTTATATGGAAGAAAACTGCAAACCTAGGGCTAATCCACAAAGGAGACTGAATCCTGTTATAAAAGAAGTTGTTAAGAAGGAAATTTTAAAGTGGTTAGATGCTGAAATTATCTACCCTATTTCAGATAGTGCATGAGTTAGTCCAATTTATTGCGTTCATAAGAAAGAGGAATAAATATAACTGTAAATGAACATAATGAGTTAATACCTACTAGACAAGTTACAGAGTGGTGAATATGCTTTAATTATAAAAAATTAAATCTTGTCACTGGGAAAGATCATTTTCCATTACACTTTTTAGATCAAATGCTGGATAGACTACCTTGGCATAATTAATTTTGTTTTCTGGATGGATATATTGGTTATCACCAAATTCAAATATCTCTTGAGGATCAAGAGAAAATAACATTTACTAATCCTTATGGTTCTTTTGCTTTTAGAAGAATGCCCTTTGGTTTATGTAATGCCCCTGCTACATTTCAAAGATGTAGGATGAAAATTTTTGTGATTTAATTGAAAAAGGGAATGAAGTCTTTATGGATGACTTTTCAGTGTTTGAAACTTCATTTGACTCATGTCTAGAACATTTATCTAAAGTTCTTAAGCACTGTGAATAAACAAATTTAGTCATTAATTGAGAAAAATGTCAAATTATAGTAGCAGGAGGAATTGTATCCGATCATCAAATATCAAAAAATGGTATATAAGCAGATCCTGCTAAAATTCAAGTGATCGCTAAGTTACCTTATCCAACAAATGTAAGGGAAATTAGGAGTTTTTTAGGACAAACTAGATTCTACACATGATATATTAAAGACTTTATAAAGATTGCTAAGACTTTATGCTATTTACTGGAAAAAGATGTAATTTTCAATTTTGATGAGGAATGCCTAAAAAATTTTAAATTATTAAAAGAAAAATTAATCACTACACCAATTATAGTTTCACCAAACTAGGAAAAACTTTTTGAATTGATGTGTGATGCTAGTGATTATGCTATATGAGTTGTTTTAGGACAAAGATATGATAAAATTTTCAAAGTTATTTACTATGCTAGCAAAACTCTTCATAAAACTCAAATTAATTATACAATAACGGAAAAAGAGTTATTAGCAATAATATATGCTTTTGATAAATTTAGATCATATTTAATTGGAACTCATTATATAGTGCATACAGATCATTATGCTATTAAGTATTTAACGAAAAAGAAGGATGCTAAACCTAAACTTATAAAATGAATTCTTATTTTAAAAGAATTTGATTTTCCAATAATAGATCGGAAGGGGATTGAAAATTAAATTGCTGATCATTTTTTCAGGCTTGAATTAGAAAAACCACTACGTTTTGAAAATGAAATTAATGAAAATTTTTCAGACGAAAATTTGTTCACTATTAATGAGTGGCGTGTTCCGTGGTATGCTGCCATTGTGAACTTTATTGTTAGTGATATTATACTCTATGGAATGAAATACCAACAGAAGAAGAAATTTATTTCTAAAGCTAAGACTTATTTTTGGGATGACCCATTTCTATATAAACAAAGAAAGAATATGATTATTTGAAGCCATTAGAATAAACTTATGAGATTAGCCAAAAATGTCATAATTCTGATTTTAGGGGACATTTTGGTGTTGATAAAACATTTTACAAAATTTTACAATCTGAATTTTATTGGCCTACAATTTTTAGAGATGTTAATGCTTATATTAAAACTCGTGATAGATGTCTAGAAGAAATGAGATGCCCCTCAATTATATGCTAGAAGTTGAAATATTTGATGTTTAGTGATTATATTTCATGGGACCATTTATACCATCTTTGAAAAATTTATATTTTTTGTTAGCTGCGAACTATGCATCCAAATGGATAGAAGTTTTTACTTTACCTTGATGTGATGCTCAAAGTGTTGCAAAATTTTTGAAAATGAATATATTTTGTACATTTGGGATGCCAAGAGTTATCATTACTGATGGGGGAAGTAATTTCAGAAATGTCATAATGGAGAAGTTATTAAAGAAATATTATATAAATCATAGGATTGTTACTGCTTATCATCCTCAGACAAGTGGTTTGGCTAATTTATCCAATCAAAAAATTAAAAGAATTATAGAAAAATCTGTGAATCCAACAAAAATGGATTGGTTATTCAAACTTGGCTATGCTTTGTGGGCTTATATGACTGCATATAAAACTCCTATAGAAATGTCCCCATATAGGCTAATATTTGGGAAAGCTTGTCACTTACCAGTTGAACTTGAGCATAAAGCATATTGGCCAATTAAAGAGTTCAATTATAATTTGAAAGATGCTGGTGAGAAAAGATTATTACAATTAAATGAGCTTGAAGAGATAATGAATGAATCTTATGAAAGTGCCAAAATTTATAAAAAAAAGATGAAAATGTGGCATTATCGAAAGATTCTTACTAAAAATTTTCAGCAAGGGCAACAACTTTTACTATATAATTGAAGGTTAGATTATTTCTAGGCAAACTTAAGTCCAGGTAGATGGGTCCATTTATTGTAATGAAAGTTTATCCTTTTAGAGCTGTGGAAATTCAAGATCCTAAATCTGAGAAAATCTTTAAAGTGAATGAACATAGACTAAAAACTTATTACATAGGGGATCAGTAGAAGTTTAATGATGGAATGATGTTGGGTCAACCAGAGTAAGCACTGGTTACGTCGTGCTGATGACATAAAACCAAGCGCTTTGTGGGAGGCAACCCATAAGTACCAGTATTTTTTTATTGTTGTTTTATGTGTGATTAAGAAAATTAGGGTAGTATTTTTAAGACTATTATGTGTTAGTATTGATTTTAAGACTTAAATTAGTGATTTGGACAAGTTAAAATGATAATTTGTACGTTAAGTTAACTTGTGCAAAAATATGCATTGGCGCTTCAACGCCAAATCCGGCGCTTAAGCGCAACAGTTTAAAAACATGTACAAAATTAATATTCAAGAAGGAAAAATGCCTAAAAGTTTGCAAAAACGTATCTTGGAAGTTTCTAAATGTGTCTAGGAGTTATTGGAAGAATTTAGGCCTATAAATAGAAGGGTTTAGTGAAGGAATTTCACCCTAAATCATTTCTAGCCCTAAAACCTAAAAGAGTATATTTTAAGATGATGTCTTCATGGGAGATGGATTTGAAGAAGAAGGAAGAGACCATGAGGAAGAAACTCATTAGTTAAAGTGCAAAAGAGATGTATAACAGTTTCTTAGTCGTTAGTATTGAAGGGATATCAGAGAAAATTAACAAATTTGAAAAAACCATGTTTGCACTGTAGACTAAGGTATTAGAAATTCATGCACATCTGGAGCATATTGGATGACAATTAAAAATGCAATTTAGTCACACTAGTGATATAAAGGAAGCAAACTAGAAGATGTTTCTTAAGAAAAAGTAGATTGAATAAGATTGCATCAGAGCAAGTCACCACCGTTCGCTTTATCAACTTTATATTCTAGTTGCCCCAGGAGAGACTAATGAAAGACCTGAATTTGTTCATTCTAATGAATAATGAAATTAAGTTCTATGTTTTTTTTTGTGTGATTAAAATCATTGTCTTTAAGTGTTTTTAGTGTTTAAGACATGTGTTAGTGTTTATGTTACTTATGTGTTTAATTGTGAATGTGTGTTAAGTGTTTTTTCCTTAGGAAAATTTTCTCAACCAAGACTATTTGGAGTGAGAATTAAGTGTCAATAGTATTTGTACTTATTTGTAAATTATTATAAGTTTGTTTTTGTGAAAATTTTGTGTTGTTTTAGCCTCAAATTGAAATAGTTATTAAGGAGAATTTTGAGAGAGAGGGGAGTTATAGGAAGTTGAAAATAGTCAATTAATTGTTATGAGACCATTTAAGGGTGGTTTACTTAAGCAAATAGTACATTTTACTTAAATTTGAAGATTTAGAAAATAATGCACTGGTGCCTAAGCGCAAAATATCGCACTTAAGCATGAGCGAACCTGAGAGGCAGGCGCCTAAGCGCCACTTACCAGCGCTTAGGCCCGGTTCACGAAAATTGGTTCGCGAGCGGTTAAAAGTGAAATTTTGGTCCGAAAACCATTTTTAATGCCTCCCGTCATTTTCTACCTCTCAAAATTGTGATTTTTAAGGGCTAGGATACATCTAAAGTGAAGATTTCTTGGTGGAATCAAGTGAAATTTGCTAGATCCGAGTTCCTTGAGGTAAAATCATTACTTATATGCAAAAATTTTGGATTTTCCCTCTATGTATTTTGAGCACATTTGGAGAAATTTGAAAATTCACTATTCATGGTGAAAAATGAGGAAAAACCTATGGAAATTGCTTTGATAGTTTAGTTTGTGCTTTCGGAAGTTTAGTTTAATGATTTAGACTTGATTTTTGAAGTTATTTTTAGAATTTATAAAATTTGTAGAATGAAGCCAAGAATAAAGAGGAGTAAAGGAAAAGCCCGTTTGATTAGCAAATTTGTTAGTTTGCAGGCTCAAGATCGATACAGTGATGCTCTACAGTCATGAAAATTGATTTAGGAGCGATGTTTTAGAAATCTAGGTGGAGGCGTGGAAGATTTAATTATTCGTCAATAGTGGGAACATTTCTGTTGTTTCTCTGCTGTCGTAGTGATTTCTGTTGTGAGGGAGTTCTATGAAAATCTCCCTGAAGCTGAAGACAATCGAGTTATGGTTCGAGGAAAGTTGGTACCTTTTTCGTCAGAGGTAATCAACTTGTTTTACCATTTACCACCAGATACTTTATATTTTTTTGTAAATTATAATCCTACTGAAGCGGAGTTAGACGAGATTATTTCATACTTGACTATTGGGAGAGGTTTTTGGAAGATAACTAATGAAAGGAGAGTAAATTTCCCAACTTCAAAGTTATGTGCACCTTGAAAGGCCTGACATTATTTTATTTCTGCTCATTTGCTTCCAACCACTCATCTCAGTGAAGTGACTAGAGAAAGAGCGATGTTGTACTATTGTACTCAAGAGGGAAAGCTCATCAACATTGGAGCTTTGATCTGTCAGACTATCATCAGTTCTGCTACACCTGTTACAACTGCAGGTATGGGATTTGCTTCCTTGATCTTTTCTTTGTGCGAGTAGGCTGGGGTTAAATATGATAGTTGAGAGGAAGTTCTGTTACCTCTAAAGCCCATCACGAAGGTGAATGTGAAGATTTATTCTGAGCATTAAATTTTTGGCTGGAGAGGTGCATTTTCCAATAGCTATGGAATGAAAATGTTTGCTGCATCTACCTCTGCTGCTTCTTCATCTAGACCATCTACTTCACGTGCTTCTACATTTAGAGGTAAGTCTACTGAGACTCAGGATCAATTATTGCAGAAGATGACAGATAATATCAATTTTACCACTGATAAGGTACAAAATTTAGAGCATTTTGCAGATCATACTAATAGTTATAATAGAAGGAAGAGTGATTATGAAGAGAAATTACACTCATCATTGGAGAGCCTGATTAGAGGTGACCCAGGAGTCCAATTTCCTCCATATCCTTGATATCATGATTATGAGCCTCCATAAAAGTGGTATTGCAGTGATTCTGAGGATGAGGAGTAGGATTGAGACATTTTTATGTTTTTTTTTGTTATGGACTATGTAATGTGGTACTACGTACAGTTGTATTTGTATGATGTTTTGGACTATGTTGTGTTTTGTATTTTTATGTTTTATTGTTATTATGACATTTGCGGTAGTTAGTATTTTATTTTTAAATTTTAGGGTAATAACTGTTGTTTTGTGTTTAATAATATGATTTAGTTAGTTTAGAACTTAACTTAATTTCATATTTGTTATAAAGTAGAAAATCTTGCCAGCTTAGATCTTAAACTTGAAATTTATAAACTACTACCTTTTATTTTTCTTTTATCATGTTTGCAAGTTTGTCTTTTTGTTAAGATTGTGATGTCAGTAGTGTGTATGTTTGCTTTTATGTTTATACCCACTGTTTAGAAGTCTATTGAATCTCTACATGTTAAAGCAAAATGAAAATATAGAAAATTTGATCAAAAATTAATTTTACTCCTATTTTTAGTTTTATACTTGTATCATTAGGGTTTAAAATTCTTGTTAGCATGTTTTTTTTAATTTTCATTTCTTCTTATATATATATGATGCTAAACTGTTTAATCTATTAAAAATTTAAGTTTTGTGGGATGAAAAATATTTTAAAATGGAATTTTATTTGTTCTCAAATGTGCTACAAGTGAATTTGATTTGAAAAGAAAAAAAAAATTGATTATGTATATGATGTTATATTAGGGAAGTAAAATTTGATTTTAGAAATGAGTAAAAACATTTTGTTAAAATTTTTAGTAATGAAGAAAAACTTTAAGTTAAAAAGTTTTTAGATGAGAAAATGATTAATATAAGTAACTAACTTTAGTAAGAAAAATTGTATTTTTCAAAAATTTTGATAATTTAAACTTTTATTTTTAATACTTAAATTTTTTTTTTAAAATAATTTTCAAAACTATTATTATATTTATAAGTAAAAGACTTATATTAAGTTTTTGCTTTAGAAAAGGAGAAGTGAAATTCAAAATCTTTAAAGGCCTATCCAGATATAGTAATCCTTGCCTGAAAAAGAAAGAAAAGAACAAAAAAAAAAGAAAAAAAAGTGAAAGAAAAAAAAAAGAAAAAGAAAAAGAGAAAAAAATTAGGAAGAATAAACTTGAGGATTAGTGCCTAATCAAAAATTGGTTCTACATTTGATCTTTTTAAATTATAAGACTTGAAAAACTCTTTAGCTTATAGATATAATATAGTAAGTAAAATTATTTTTATTGAAAATTTTTAAGTGGAGATAATAAAAGAACTAAATTCTAAATTTGAAAAATCTCCAATACATTTCTGAATTAGATAAAAACTTGTATTTTCATCTTTCTTAACATTAAGAATTTCTAAACTTTAAGTTGGTCTCATTTACTGAATATCATATTTCTTAACATTAAAAATTTCTAAACTTTAAGTTGGTCTCATTTACTAATATTTTTTCTAAATTGGACTACTATATTTCTACATCAAAATTTTCATCTTTCTTACTTTAAGAATTTCTAAACTTTAAGTTGGTCTCATTTACTGAATATTTTTTTCTAAATTAAAATGCTATATTTATAAATCTAAATTTTAGTAACTCCTAAAGAAACTCATGTACATATCATACATATGTAGTGTTTAAAGATTGAAGCATCACTTGAGGACAAATAACATTTTAAGTTTGGGGGATTTTGATACACCTAAAATATATAGTGTTTTTAAACACATTTTTATACATATTCTTTAGATTTTGCACTTTAATGGAAGGTATTTTTGTATTTTTCTTGCAGATACAAATAAAAATGTGAAAAATGCTTAAATAGTGAAAAAGGATCAAATTTGGAGCAAAAAAGTGAAAAATGTATTATTGAGTTTTGGCGCCTAAGCGCCAGATTCGACACTTAAGCGTCAGTTAAGTAGAGAACACCGCGCCTAAGCGCCAGAGATCTCACGCTTCAGTGCCAGTGGCAGTTACTGGACAAGTAAAGTCGGTTTTTGCGAATTTTGAAGAGGTTTTTTAGGCACCTATTGGCTTAATAGGTGATTATAATATCATGGACGAAAATTATCACGAAAGGATGCATCTCTTTTGGAAATACATCAAATTGGGACACATTTTGAAGGGTTTTCAAGGCACCTCTTGGAAAACTTTAAAAGAAAGAAGAGAGGACTTTGAAAAGAGTCCCGAAAATACTTAGAAAGTTTTGAAAGTTCATCAATTTGGGGAGTTAGTTGGAGAGATATTCAGGCACCATTTTACTTTTATTTTATCCTTTTAATTAGTTTATTTTGAGTAATTTTAAAGAAGAGAATCCAAAGAGACTTCAAGAGTTTGGTGGAGGACTTGAGATAAGTTTTTATCTTTTATTTTAGACTACTTTTGACTTCAAGAGTTTGGTGGAGAACTTGAGATAAGTTTTTATCTTTTTGCTTTGAGACTACTTTTTTGTTTTAATTGAGACTTGTTGTTGGTATGACAATGATTTCTACTTTTAAACTAAAGTGTGATTTTTCTCCATGGATTCTAAGTAGTTTTCTTTATCTTTCTTCTTAAAATGATAAGTAATTAAGTTCTGGATGGAAATTGAGGAGAGTATTGATCTTTAATGTTGGAAGAAGTTGTGATTATTCAAATCATGCACTTCATTTACTTCTTGATTTGGCCAATCTAGATATTAAAACTTGTTGTGAGAACATGTAAGAACCATGCTGGCATTGTTTCAGTTCAATTGGAAAGAATCACATGAGGTTGTATGAATAAGAATGTAGTTCATATGATTGAGTGCATTTGGAAAGAATCACATGAGGTTGTATGAATGAGAATGTAGTTCATATGATTGAGTGCAAATAGGTAGAAAGAATCACATGAGGTTGTATGAATGAGAATGTAATTCATATGATTTAGTGCAAATAAATTTGGAAATAATGTTAAAATTTGTTGTGAGAACATGTAAGAACCGGGCTGGTATTGTCTAAGTCAACAATTGGTTAAAATTTATTGTGAGAACATGTAAGAACCGGACTGGTATTGTCTCAGTCAACAATTAGAAAGAATCGAATGAGTTGGATGAATGAGAATGTAGTTCATATGATTGAGTGCAAATAAATAGGGAAATATTCATTGAAGGGTGTAAAGTTAGAGGACTTTAAAGTGACAAGTTAAAGCCCCTAACTTGATTTATTATTTTAGGTTCTGATACGAGATGTTACCCCCCAAGTGGAGGGTATCGAGGGAACTCTAGAGTGAGAGCTTGTGACTTCCCTGCCTTAAATTAGCCAATGTTTTTTATTAAAAATCTAGTAAGGGCAAAGAATATTATTGCTCTTGTTTGGCACAACACAATTTCCATGCTTCCACATCATATTTCCTATACTTATTATTGATTCATGATAAAAAGAAAGATATTTTTCTTTTTAAGTGATTTTCATCTACAAAACTCTAGTTATCGTTTTAAGTTATTACTGTTTTGTCAAAATATCAAAAATACCAAAAATAATTGAATTTTTATTACTGCAAAACATATCAATTTAAGTAATTGACTTTTTTAAAATAGAAAGTTTTCTAAAAGTGCATATTGTATAAATTCCCTGTGGGTTCGATATTCACGTTTTAATAAAAAAGCCCTATATTACTTGATAATGATACCTATATTTGCATATTATCCCAATATATATAAATTAAAAGTTAAATTCTTATTTTCTTGAGAATCAAGTTTTTGGTTTTGTTGCAAAGTAAGAAAATATAAGTGAAATCTGATCTGAATTATTGTTGTACTTTGCATATTAGCAGTATCAAGGGATCAAATAGATTCTTTTATTTAGTAATCACTACACTAACAATTGTACCATATGCAATTATGTGTCCTCTATCCTTAAAAATAAGGCATTGTTGATACTTTGGTCATCACATTTTCTTTTTCGTTTGCACATCTCATACGGTTCACATTAAGAACGCGTTCAGGATGAGCGGTAATTAAGAATCTTTCGAGCACCATGCTAAGCAATGATATAATAAGGAACTATTTTGGATTGTCTACGTAGTGAAATTTGACCAAGGTGGAAAAGACATAGAGTGGGAAGTGACCCAATTAGAAGAGGATACTTGAGGGAGGAAGTCGACTAGAGGGCGGAAAGTAAACAAAGTAGGTAGCCTAATAGAAATAGTGGATTGAGGAGTCAAAGGATGAAATGGGGTCTTTTACTCACTTACAAGCTTTCTATGGAAAAAAGAGAGAGTGAAGGGAAGTATGTTAAGCAACCTAACCATTGGAATTTTGAACCCTCCTCCTCTAGGTGCACCTATCTAGTTGGTTGATCCTTTTGTGAGGGAAGCAACTGTTGACATCATGTTTTTTATGTCACGACATACTAGATGTTTGTACGATTGACTCGAAACTATTCATTTTTCATTTATGATGTCCCATAGTTTTAGAAATTCATATAGACCCTCTTGTATGTGATCAGGGCACAACACCAGCATTGGAAATGATTTGACCTTGCTCGGGAGAGCCCAACTGTCGTTAAGAATGATTGCCATTAATTTTCATCTATCATTAGTGCATGTTAGATTTAAGGTCCATCTGAGTATGATATGAACAAATCTAATTCATCCGAGGGTTCTATGGCCAAGAAAACACATAAAAAGGCTCCTCATCAGATAGAACAAAGGTTAGAACAGGCGCACTTGAGCCCATGACTGAGCACACCGACTCCCAAACTAAGCATACCCGCACTGAAGATGGTCATTTATGCTAAGAAAATTGAGAGCAAGATGCACCTGCACTTAATATTAGGTGCACCTGATCCAAATTGGGCGCACCCACATAGGAACTAGGCACACCCATTTTAACTTTTTGGCGCACCCACACTATACATTTGAGCAAGGCTAGCACACCCATGCCAGACTCTAGTCCAACTACGCAAATTTTTTGAATTTCTCATGTTGAAGTGGCTGGCATCACATTGGGCATGGATAAAATTTTATGGTCCAATGAGAGGCTTTACATGGCTGCCACCTCTCAGAGAGCCAATGGAAGGATTCCACTATGAATAACCATCATTTTTATGTTTGAGAGGGAAATTTACCTCATTTTTCTTGCCCTCATTAAGGGTAAGTTAGCTGTTTTAAAATAGGGAGAGGAGAGTTCTTTTTAGCTTGGTGGAAAGCTTTTTGGAGAGCAAAAGAGTTATGGGAGAAGGTCCCTGAAGAGAAGACCTTCCTATCTTCTTTCTTTACCCCTTTACTCCATTATTTGCCTCACTCCCTGCTACATCATTCTATTCTTTGCTTAATCCTTCTACTCATTTCTTCTTGAGAGTGTGATAGAGTGAGGACTATTGGAGGATTCCTTTCATAAGGAAAGCTTCATCCACCCTTGAGAGAAGGGAGAAGAGAACAAACTTTCCTAATAAGGAGAGTGTCATTCCCATAAAGGTAGGAGAAAGGACAAGAAATGAAAACACTACATTAAATGCTAAGATGGTGAAAATCCTTAAAAAAATGCTAGCATTTTCTTTTCATAAAGCCCCTTTAGTCTGAATGATGGAGATTTAAGGACCTGGGCTTTTTGGTACAGGAAAAGCTCCTTAGTTTAGTTAGCTTTTGCTACTCATATATCTCTATAAAGCTTAAGTGCTTCCTCCCAACCTTGGCACATAACCCTAATCGGTCTGGAACCTAGTAATCCCATGTCTATTTCAGTCGCTTCATCTATTAATGAATGGGATGAAGCCAACATAATCTAGAAAACTAGAAGAGAAAACCCTTTTTTTATCATTCCCTAGATCATGAAAGCTATGTCTGTGAGAGGAGCTTTCACTTGGTGAAGGCAAAATGTCATGGAATTTTTTTTTTACATTTTGCAAGATATTTACAGGCAGGCCCTTCATTACAACAACAAATAGATAGGTAACTACGACCTCAACAACCCTAGTATCCCACTTAAATTGGTAGGAAGAGTATGACTCACCATCAACCATATGCATGTCATTTGACTTTTGTTGCATGGTGATCCACCTGAAAATTACCTATTTTTATGAACAATTTATGCTTAATTTTTGAGGATATTATGCTTTACTGAAAGTTTTTTTTATTTTTTGTTGCAAGTGCAAGAAAAAGATTTTAGGAATAAAAATAATCAAAAATACATAAAAAAGGAACAAAAGGAGCTAAATTAAAGAAATTTACCAAACCAGCCAAACAGGCGCCTAGGCGCCATATGCAAAACGTAGTTGGCGTCTAGGCACGACGGTTTGGCCCTTAGGCACCACAATTATTTTCTAGAAGATTCATTGAATGAAGTCAAAATTTAAAGAGATGTCTGAAGCAACCCTTGGTCATTTTCAAAGCTCTATAAATAAGAATTAATTTCAAGAGGCTAGGAGGGTCGGATATATATATTCACATAGTGTGTGAGTGTGTTAAGAGTGTGAGTAATTTTTTTTTGTGATTCTCTGTTAATTCTGACATTTGTGAGTTCTGTAAGTGTCGTTGGAGTTACAGAAGTCAGAGAACTTCAAAGGAGTGCTTGGGGAATCATTCAGTATAAGTATTTATATATTTTTCTTTAACTCTTGTACTTTGGATTTAAGTTTGATAAAATGTTTCGTTTTGTTATCCTCATACGTTTTGAATAGTTTTCTCTATTTCTCATTGCAATATGAAGTAATCATGTAAGTGATTTTGATTTTATTTAGAACTTCTTTTATTCATAAAAATTGTGATGATGTTTTTACCAGATCTTCATTTACTTTACAAACTGGCCACTTCTAGTTAAAATTTGTTGAGGAAACTTAGAAACATGAAAGGGATAAGATTTCTTAACTTGTAAGTATCACATTTTACAATTGAGAGAGCAGTGACGATTGTCCAAAAGGGAGTGCAAATAGATGGGGATATAAGATTTGATGGGCGTAAAATTGATGTTTCTAGAGTGATTCTTTAATCAATTTATTATATTGATTGAAATTAAGGGTCACTGGTAGCTTCTATAAAGAGGTCACAATGGGTAATCTAAGAGTGAGAGACTAAAACAACCCAACACTACTTTACATGCTCACACCAACTTTAGATTAGTCAATGTTCTTGACACAATTGAAAGAAGTAAAGAAAATTTATGCTCCTATTTGTCACAATACCACATTTAAAATTCTGAACATTTGAAATCCTATAATGATTATGAATTATTGACAAGGAGAAAGTCACTTTTTGTATATTTTTAAAATCATTATATTTTGTTTTACTTGCACTTTGTAGAAATTAGTAAAATTAATTTTCTTATTTATTAATTTAAATATTTGTTGCAGGCTTAAGTAAAGTTCACTTAAAGTTAAAATTCAAGAATTTCATTTCATTTCATTTCATTTACGTTTTCCTGTGGGATTGATGCTGAGGTTTTTATAGAAAATCCTATATTACTTAAAACGATAAGCATACTCTCATAGTACCCATAGTGAGAAAATTATTTCTTTAAATTATATCATATTACATTTGTTTTCACTACTTGCTAAATATAATTTAGGTTAAATTTTTGACATATTAAGGAATATAAATATATGCGTAATTGTGGGCGACTCAAGTTTTTAGTGTCGTTGTTGGGGAATACGAAAAAACAAAGCTTCGAAAACGAATTATTTTTTTAGAAATTTTCCTTGAAATTTTATGTGAACTGTAGGATTACTAAAAATTATATATTAATTAGTTTTAACTTATTTCAAAATTTCGAAAGCTATAAAAAATTACAAANTCATGTTAGAAGTTGAGATCTTTGATGTTTGGGGATTAGATTTTATGGGACCATTTATTTCTTCATTTGGGAGCTTATATACATTAATTGTAGTAGACTACGTTTCTAAGTGGATTGAAGCACAAGCTTTACCTCTTTGTGACGCTAAAAGTGTTTCAAGCTTTTTAATGAAAAATATTTTCACTAGATACGGAATTCTTAAAATGATTATCACTGAAGGAAGATCCCATTTTAGAAATAAATACATTCAGAGATTAGCATCAAAGTATAGTATTATTCATAGAATTTCTACTGCTTACATCCTCAAACCAGTGGGTTAGTTGAAGTTTCTAATAGAGAGATTAAACAAATACTTGAAAATACTATAAACCCTAATAGAGTAGATTGGACCACTAGACTGGATACCGCATTATGGGCTTACATGACTACTTATAAAACTCCTATTGGAATGACTCCTTACAGACTGATTTTTGGAAAGACTTGCCACTTACTAGTAGAATTGGAGCATAATGCATATTGGGCGATTAAAGAATTCAATTATAATTTGAAAGATGCTGGTAAGAAGAGATTGTTACAATTAAATGAATTGGAAGAATTAAGAAATGAGTTATGATAACGACAAAATTTATAAGGAAAAACTAAAGTTATAGCATGATCGGAAGATTAACCAGAAGAACTTTGAACTAGGACAAGAAGTTTTACTTTCAACACTAGGCTGAAGTTATTCCTTGGGAAATTGAAGTCTCGTTGGTTAGGACCGTTTACTGTGACTTAAGTTTATACATACGGAGCTGTTGAAATTGAAGATCAGAAAATTGGAAATAGATTTAAAGTAAATGGACACAGATTAAAACCATATTTTGATGGTAAAAGACCAAAATTTAAAGAGGTTTTAATGATCAGTCAACCTGAATAACACCTGAATAGGTCGGGCTGACGACGTTAAACCAAGCGCTTTATGGGAGACAACCCATATTTA
>JXCR01141707.1:4359-39608 GCA_002079205.1 Phalaenopsis hybrid cultivar | reverse complement strand
ATCTCTAGGTAAGAGCTTCACTCCAAGTTAAAAATATTTGATTTTTACCATGGATTTCTTCCACATTGAAGAGATCTGAAAAATTTGAGAATGTGAAGAAAATATTGGGAAGAAATTCATGGAACTTAGTGTTAAACTCTTAGAATTACTTTGGAAGCCATTATTTGCATATTTGAAGTATATTTCGAAATTTTTCTATAATTTGATTAGAATTAAATAGCTCCACATCAAAAGAGATAAATTGAGTTTGACGACTCACTCTTCATCAATGCAATGGCTCAATCAAGATTTACTTCAGTATTTAAAGGAAAGAAGTGTATACAGCCGAGCGAAGGTGGGAAAACTTTTTTTACACTGCCAATAAAGCTGATGTAAATGTTGTGAAAGAATTCTACGCCAACGAAATCTATTCTGAAGATGGAATTGTTTAAGTGCGGGGATTTCCTATTGAGTTTAATGCCGCCCACATCAACTCCTTTTACGAAGTCCCAGACTCTTATAGCTGCCACTATGAATCCTTTAGTACGATGGAAGGCCCCCTGAATGATGTGATCAACTTTCTCACTGATGGGAAAGGAACGTGGAAGATTAAATAACGAGAACGGGTAAATTTTTCTGCTTCAATGTTGAATGCCACCTTTAAGGCGGGGCACTATTTTATTTCTTCTACTCTATTATCAACTTATCATCATAGTGAGGTAACTAGAGATAGAGCTATTCTGAATTTCTGTATTCAGAATAATAGAACTATAAATGTGGGGAGAATTATTTTTAAGAATATATTGACTATGACAAGGAGTGAAACAAGTGGAGGACTAGGACATCCTGACCTTATTTATGCACTTTGCCAACTTTCTGGAGTGGAAGCTGGAGATGAAGAATGGGTTTACCTTATGAAACCCATTAGTAAGGACAATTTAAAAACTTATGAATCCCATGAGAAATGGAGAACTCGAAGTAGGAGTCAAGATCCTTCTACAAGTAGAGATGTCCCCTCTACAAGTTATGACCTTCCACCTTCTAGTTCCCCTACCCTAACTAACATGATGAATGAGTTGACCTTGCAGCGAATGAGCATAGAGTTAATAAATAAAAGGATTGGAGGTTTAGAACGTCGACATGATTATGATAGTGAGTACCTTCAGAGGCATTCAAATTTTGAGGTACCTTATTACGAAGCTCAGTCCCGACACTACAAAGGTAAGCCTGATATTACTTTCCCCGAGTGCCCCCGATATACTCAGTATCAGCCCGATCCACCTGTTGATCAAAGAGATGAAGACATAGTTTGAAAATTTGATATTTGAATATAATTGATTTACTTATACTTGTACTTTTATTTCTGTGATCTTTTGTAATAGAAATATATGTTTATGTGTATTTGGACTTTCATTTTTATTATTTGGATGACTTTTCATTTCTATTATAAAGTTAGTGTGGTAGTTAATTTGCATGTTTAGTATAATAGATGTTGAGTAGTATTTTGGAATGTAATGTGATTTTTATTTCGCATTTTAATTATAATTGTTTTGTTTAGTATTGTAGTTGTGTTAGGAAATATTGTGCTTATTTATATTTCAGTTTTATATACTTATTTCAAAATTTCATTACCCAGAAATTTCTTTAATGATTTATATGTGTAGAAAGCTCCTAACATTACAAACTAGGTGAAGTAGAAATTTTGAGAAGGCCTGCAAAAATTTTAGAATGATGAAAATACCTAAAATACTGATATATGAATTATATTTAAAGTTTTTCTTTCCATCTGTATTATTTCATATTTAAAAATTTAAGTTTGGGGAGGGAGAAANATATATATATATATATATATATAATTTTATTTATTTAGTATGTTACTTTCTTAATTTTATTTTTTGCATGTGAAGTTGGAGATCTGAAGGTTTAATTCTCCATGATTCTGAATCAGAACGAACTATAAGAAAAATTCGAAAGCAAAAACAACTTCATAATTCTTAAGAAGTGACAAGCACATCACAAAATAACATTGATATGTTAACTGCTGAAAATGAACATCAAAATTTATATAGACCTTTAAGGGATTATGCAAACCCTACGACAGATGAAATTCATTCAAGTATTCAAATTCCAGTTGTAGCAGCTAACTCTTTTGAATTTAAAACTAAAATAACACAAATGATGCAAAATAATCAATTTGGGGGAACACCAACTAAGGATCCAAATTTACATATTGCAAGTTTTTTAGAACTTTGTGCTACATTCAAATATGATGGTGTATTTAACGATGCAATTAGACTTAGAATTTTTTCATTTTCCTAAGGGATAAAACTAAGATGTGATTAAAATCATTAACACCCGAATCTATTAAAACTTGGGGAGATATGACACAAAAATTCCTAGCTAAATAGTTTTATTCTTCAAAAACTACTTAGAAATATAATTACTTCTTTTATTTAGTATGAAGGAGAGTCAATTTATGAGGCTTGAGAATGATTTATGGAACTCCTTAGAAAGTGTCCACATCATGTTTACCTGACTGGTTAATTATTCAAACATTTTATAATGAGTTAATAAGATCCAATCCTCAGGATAGATTTTTAATAATAAAAAATTTTAAATGAAATCCAACATTAAAGCTCATACTTATCATCTAATCACCAATTAGGGTCTCCAAACGGGCAAGTTATTATCTTCCTTTCTTAAGCCCACTACCTTAGAATCATCCAATTAGGTTAACCCCAAGTCACAATAATTTAAGAAAATTACAATTTTACCATTATTATGAAAATGTGGCAACTTAATTTCTATCTCTCAGAACATTATGCTTCAAACATCCATATGAGTTTATTATGATCAAAATTATCCATTTACACTTTGACTTAACCTAAAATTTAATCAAGGCATCAAAATCCCAGAACTACCATTCTGCCCCTAGGGCCTCTCTACTTCATAACTCGTTCAATACAATTCAAATGACTTTGAAATTTTTAAGATACTCTACTTATGGGTCAATTAAAATATCAGAGGAGAAATTATGATTTTTATTTAATTTCTAATAAGTATTTTAGCTCAATAAAGGTATTTTCAATATTAATTTATTTAATTAATCAAAGTGAAGTTTATGTTCATGGAAAAATTATTGGAGGTTCACCTAGTCAGAGGACCATTTAAACCAAATTTCATATTTTTTAATTATATTTTAATTATTATAATTATTTATTGATTTTAGTGATTAAATAAATATGAAATATAATTTAATTTCAAAAATTACTTTTATAATTTTATTAAATTTCTCCAAGTCTAGAGAACTTAGAGAAACAAACTTTTTATTTTTGTGATTTTTATTCTATTTATTATAACTATTTTAATGAAAAATTAAGAAAAATAAATTTTTAGTTTTTAAAAATACATAACTACATTAGAAAAATTACAAAAAATATTTTAAAAGATTTTTAAGTGATCAGAGAACTGTTAGAAACATTTTGGCGCATTTTTGTATTTTTTGCAATTTTATTATTTTTAAATAAAAAAAGCCCAAAAATGAACTATTTAATTTAATATCACTTTTATTTTTCTTAGGTGCTCCTGATCACAAGAAACACTTAAAATCGCTTGTCATAATTTTTCTATTTATATTTTACTTATTATAATTATTTTAATGCAAAAATCTCATTTTTCTTGAAAAATAGACTTTGATATGAAATATATTCGAAGTAGGTTTCAAATTTTTATAGAGGGTTTAAAATTATCATTATTTACAAGGTGGAACAATTTTTATAATTTTTTTGGATTATATTATATTTATTTAAATTTTTATGAATTTTAATGACTTAATTAGCTATAATATTGAATATAATTATTCAAACTCATTTTAAATTTTTTATAGATTCGTCTAATCACAAGGAACCTACCAAAACAAATCTCATATTTTTCTGATTTTTATTTTAGTTTATATAATTATTTTAAACAAAAATATGCAACTGGACTTGAAAATTAAGGCTTTTAGGGTTAGAAGTGTTCTCAAACTTTGGAAAAATCAAAGAACGTATCTAACCACATGCAAAATAAGCCCTCCAAATTTCAAGCCAAGGTGATTTTTATTCAATTAAATATAATTAAAATACTCTCTACAATATTTAACTAATTAAAAATAAAATACATGGTAAATAATTTTTATTTTTTGTCCATAATTTTCTCCTCTGTCTTCCACCGAGCAACAATGTATTTTTATTTATTTTAATGATTTTTCTGCACTAAATTATGGTTTTTAAAGTTTTAGTATTTAAATAAATCAAAGAGCACTATTTTCCTACTTATCCACGTGGCATCCGACTCACTCTCGGCAGCTCCGAAAGCACACGTGTGCACTCCCATTCGACAACGTTTTTGACCCGCGCTTATGAAATGTTCTCCCGTCCTATGCCTCCTCCGTCGTTCGATCAATACACACGCGAATGGACAACATCCATTCATCATCCCCATTTGTCATAAACTGAGAGCCGTCCAAACTCTAGTCCTATGATCTCTCTTGATACTTGATGTGGGGATATTTATTGTGTTAATTTTGCAATTATTTTTTAATATTATAAAATACACACGACAAATATAATAATAAATATGTAATGTAATCTCAAAAAAAGTAGTTTTGATAAAAATAGTGTATCTTTAAAACTTTTTTAAACCGTCAAATCTCCTTTAAAAATAACGCAAGTATACGTATCGCTCAAGTAATAAAGAGCTTTGATGGAGTCCTAGATATTGATCCCACATGAAAGTTGGAAATGTCTGTAGATAGTTCTTAAGATTGTAATTATAATTTAAACTAGAAAAAGGTAAAGTGCGAATTTTAAATATTAACTACTAAAGTGAATGCTATTTAAAATACAATTGAAAGACAAAATTAACTAAACTATGAACTAAATATTCAAAAGTAAAATTACGAAAGCAAAATGAAATTATTGTTGACGGAATGTTCAAATTTAAGAAAACATCATTCCCCTTATAATGAGCATATGGATAGTGAAGGAATTAAAATCATTTTGAAAAAATATATATAAAAACTGTTTTGTGCCAAATAGGAGCAATCTTATTCTTTTCCCTCTTACGAGTGCTATAATGAACATTGACTAATCTAAAGTTTGGTCCCTAATTCTATGAATTGGTTGGGAGGATACCTGCTGCCACTCTAGAGCTCCCACTACTCCCTCGCCTGAGGACTAACAATCTCATATTAGTGTCCAATCAACTGGATCAAATTACGGATTTTAATCTGTCACCTTAAAATCTCCAATTCTGTATCCAACAAAGTATATTTCCCGATTTATTTGAAATCAATTCCATGGATGACATACTCTTTCATGAATTCAAATGTGATTCTCCCCAGGTTGTAGATATCATAGTCCTTTCGGAACATATGTTTCTCAACAAATTTAAACAATTCAATTAGCTAGATCGAAAAGTAAATGAAGATCAGAGTTTAAATCATCACAAATTATTAACATTTAAAACCATGGAAAATAAATTATTTCTTCACAAAACCATATTTCAAAGTAGGGAGAAGGTTAAAGAAGACTGCTCAGAATTCATGAGAAGGATACGACAAAACACAGATTTCATATATAAAAACAAGTTTATAAAACAAATGAAATAAAAAACACAACTTATCTTACAATCCTTCCCAAAAAAATCCTTAGAAGTTATCTCCAATATTTTCTCTCTTTACAAGCACTCCTAATTCTCTCTTAGAAGAGTAATGAAGAAAAAATTTCTCACATTCCCTCTCCTCTTACAACCCTTAAAGAAAATCTGACTTTCTTTCTCTATCTCTTCCTTTTGCCTTTCATGCCACCCCCCTTTCAGGTCACACTCAAACTCCTTGAAGTCTTCTTCTTTTATTTTGGGCTACCTCCTCTAAAAAGGAATGATATTTTCCTCCAAAATTTCCTTCAAAATTCAACTCTTTTGAATTCAAAAAACATGCCATTTGACCCAAAAGACATATCCCTTCATAAAAGAATCATCCAAAGTGTCTAGATGCATTGAATCACTCCAAAAGGTGTTTAGAACAAGTGTCTTTTTTTCAAATTCACGCAAAATTCACCTCAAACCGCCTTAATCCGCAAAAAGTTTTCTCTGGCCCATCTGTCGTCAGATTTGGCGCATCATGCGCCAAGGCTTTGTCAAACGGTGCATCATGCGTCAATCTGACACATCATGTGCTAGATTCCAAAAATTCGCTATTTTAGCTCCAAATTTTGTCTTTTTTGCTACTTTTGCTTCAAATGCCTAAAAATGTTATACCTACAACAAAAACACAAAAATACCTTTTTTTAAGTGTAGTATCACAAAAAATAGGCATACAATACATAGTTAAAACAACATATTATTTTTCTGTATCAAAATCCCCCAAATTTAAATGTTACTTGTCCTCAAGTGACCCTTTTATTATATAAAAGCATATGACTTATGATAGGGATCAACTCATAACTTCTATACATTATTTTAATAAATATAATAGAAAAATTTAAGAAAAACCTTTAATAACTTAGATTCAAACTCTAAGTTTTAGAGTATTTAGTAATCAAATTTAAGATTTCTGAATCTCTATTCATTTCAAGAAAAATTACAATTTGTCATATTGAGGATATTTAGAACATTCATATGAAAAAAAAACTTCATTGAAACTTTACTAGTAATACTACTAATATTCCAATACAAGTTTAGAAAATGTAATAAAGCTCATTCTTTAAGTTGGTTCAAGTGAAACTAATTTTTGATTAGGCATCTCCTCAAGCTTCTCCTCGCTTTATTTTTTTGTTCTTTTCTTTTATTTCTCTTTTTTTTTCTTTAAGGATCTTTTCAATCCATTCTTTTCTTTTTCTTTTTTTCTTTTTTCCTTTTTCAAGTGAAGATTACTATATCTGGAGAGTCTTTAATAGTTTTAAACTTCACCATCCTCTTATTAAAAATAAAACTCCTTACCTTTCCTTACTTTATAAATTCATATCAGTTTATGATTTTTCATAAAGTTTCATTCATTTCTTCTTACATGAAATTCTAAAATTCTTAACACTTCAAAAATATAATTTTCTTTACTTTAAATAAAAAAACATAGTCTTATCTAATCATTCCAAATATCTTTAACTTTAGAATTGACTTTAATTATTAAAAACCTTTTACCTAAATTTATAATAATATTCATAAACTTAAGTATAGTCATTTAAAGTTTAATTTCAATATCCCAGGTCATTTTAAATTAATTTTAAAAATATAGTTAATTGAGGACAAATAAAATTTAGTTTACTTCTTTTCAAAAGAAAATTTTCTTCCCCCCAAATTTAAGTTTTTAAGTAAATTTTTTTAGGAAAATATTTTATTACGAAATTTAGTAAGTGAAAGAAAACAGTAAATGCATGAAAATAAAAACTGACCTATAAAGGATTTCTAATTATGAAACTAGGCTCTGATATACTGCAGGTACTAACTTTAAAAACATACATACATGCTTTAACGAATTAAATGAGACATAATATAGTCTAAAGAATTTGTTGAGAATTTAAAATAGAAATACAAAAACTAAAAATTCTAAAAATGCAGGAAAAAGTAAAATCTACTGTTACTATTGCAATTTCAGTCCACAACACAATATAAAAATCTTGACTTCAAGAGTTTCCAAATAAAAATACATCACAATACAATCACAAATAACAAACAAACATCAAAACAAACGAAACTAGACTCCTAAAAAAGTCATTCTTATCTGCTGATATTCATCATTATAAACATTTTTTTGCTTCAATTTCTCCATTTGCTGAATCATAAGCTGCTCCATAATAGTTTCAAGTGAAGTAGAGTGAGAAGTAGATACTCCTACAGCTGATGTAGAGGGTTTATCACTTCTACCACCTCTAGATTCAACAAATGATTTAACTCTTTAAGTTTCACTCGGTGAGGCATTTGAAAATAAAGAGAAGATGAAATCTATGATTTTTTGCCTCCAAAATTTTCTCTATCGCCCTCAATGTAAAGCCCTAGGTGAAGGTTTAAAGGTAGGAGACAACCCAAGCAGTGAAAATGGAGCTTGTCCGTGCAAACTTGCGGTTTTCTAGGAAATGAGGCGTGTTCGGGTTTTTGGCACTTCATGCGCCAACGCTCTGTAAAATGGCGCATCATGCGCCATTCTGGCACATCATGTGCTAAAGCACAAATTCACTAGATTTCAGTTTTTGTGGAAATCAGCTCCACACCACTTTAGGTCAACCTCTGATTAACTTAAATGATCATTTCTAAATATAGATAAACATTATTGTAACAACAAACTTTCACAAACAACACAAAACTCACTTTAATATATAAAATCCGCACTATTACAAACTAACATTTATCAAGCAAACAAACATTTGTTTTAGTGTTTTAAAGCAAGCCAAACTTCCTATCACTAAAATCTAAACATGAAAATACAAAGCATAAACATAGATAAAGTTCAACACTAAAAGTAAATGCAATCCATCACAACAAAGTAATTAAAACAAACAGTACTAAACAAAACATTCCATGCATAAACTAAATTCAAACATCTTCTTCACTCTCATCCTCATGGATATCTCTCATAGATTGGTAGTGCACACACAAGTTATAGAAGGGTCGGAAAGGAAACTCACCAGTTGAATCCTCCCCAATCTAAGCATGAATCTTAAACATACACACCAAACCATCTTCAATACGTCCAGTATGTTCAAAATGTTTCTTCGGTCTCCAATCCAGATGATCTAACATTTCAGAAATATTTTCTATTGCATGAATTAGATTTTGCACCTCTTTTTCAATCTTCTTGATTTTCTTCAAAAGTGCATTCAAATTGAAGGAAGACTGAATATGTGATGAATTCTGAGATTAATGAACCATCAGTACATTCATATCATTTTCATCTCTCATTTCAGTACAACTGCAATAGANTTTTGACCAGAGGAAAATATGTTGAGATTTTCATACCTATTTTATACTATTTTTGATGATATTGCACTTTAACGAAAGGTATTTTTAATGTTTTGTTGCAGGAATGATGAAATAGGGTCATTGGAGCAAAAAGATGCAAAAAGGAGTGAATTTGGAGCGAAAAGGACCAAAATGTGAAGAGTTGAACTAGGGCGCCGACGATGCCATCGACCCCACCGACGACGAGATTTTCCCGAGACTCCAGAATTAATTCATTAAGATGGTCCGCCGACGGCGAGCTCGGCGGTTATGACTAACTAAGCTTTGGATGAGGATAAATTTTGAAGGGATGCTTAGGAAACTCTTGGGAAAGCTCATCCACAACTTTAAAAAAAGATTTTGGCCAAAAATTGAGAAGACTCTAGAGGTCCTAGAGACTCGAGAGGTCTTGGAGGTCAGAGAGGTTTCATTAGTGTATAGAGAATTTACAAAAGTGTCAAAATTGTGAGGAATTCTTCGAGAGATTGTAAGAGCGAAGGGAAAGTGAGAGATTTCTTCCTCCTTGCTGCTTCGAAGAGGAATTCTGTGTGCTGTAAAGTAAGGAAGAGATTCAGAGGAACTTCGAGGAGTTTTCTTTGGGAGAAATTAGAGATAAGTTTATTTATTATTGTAGTTTGTATGATTTTGATTTTATATATGAATTCCAAGTTTTGTTTTGTTTTCCCAATGAGATCTGAATAGTTTTCTCTGTCTTTCTCCTTATCTTGAGATTTGTGAAATGGTGAAGCCATGAAAATGTTTAAGAAATTGTGATGATATTTGCACTTTGATCTTAATTTACTTTCAATTTGGCCAATTGATTTGTTAAAATATGTTGAGTTTTCCAACTGTAGTGAAGATTACATCCATGATTTAGGAAGGTCAAAGCCCTTAAAAGTTGGGTGCAAATAAATAGGGAAATAAAATTATCGGGCATAGAATTGAAGATTTTAGAGTGACAGACTAAAATCCCCAATTCGGTCCTATCGTTTGGGTGCTGAAGTGTAGATGTTAGCCCTCAAGCGAGGAGAATGTGGGAGCTCCGAAGTGAGAGCCGATATCCTCCCAGCCTAGCTGCAGATTCAGTAAACACGCGTAGGATTAGTCAATGTTCTTTATACCTGGACCAAAGGGTAACGAATAGGTATGCTCCTATTTGACACAATATAATTTGAACTAACTCACTTATCCATTCACTATAATTTCTTGACAAGGAGAAGGATGATTTCTTATATATTGAATATCACAGTCCATTCACTATAATTTCTTGACAAGGAGAAGGATGTTTTCTTATATATTGAATATCACATTAAAAACCTCAATCCATTCAATATAATTTCTTGACAAGGAGAAGGATGCTTTCTTAGATATTGAATATCACAAATTAAACCTTCCATTCACTATAATTTCTTGACAAGGAGAATGATGCTTTCTTATATATTGAATATCACATTGGACCTTCATTAGTATAATTAGTTATTTAATAGTTATTAAAATTACATATTTATTTCAATTGCCAATTAGTGACAGATAAGCAAATTGAACTCCGTTGTTGCTATTAAAGTATTCCTTTTCTAAAATCTTAGTTCATAGTTCTAATATTACTCCCTGTGGGATCGATATCTAGGACTCCATTAGAGCCCTATATTACTTGAGCGATACGTATACTTGCGTTGATAAGTGTGACTTTACAATTATTGAATATTTATTACGTCCATATTTATCGAATCTATAATCGTTATTAAGTTTTGGTACAGTTGCTGAGGAATTAAATCTTTTAGGAGCAGTATTAATTATTTATATTTTTAAGCATATATAAAGTCGCGGTCAGTTTGCTCGTTGAAAGAACAGCCTGGGGTGACCTTTACAGATGAAAATTTGCTTTTAGGTATCGCTGACAACAACCGACCACTCTACATCTCTGTTAACATCGGCAGATTTGTGTTGTCTAGAGTTTTAATAGATCTTGGAGCATCACTCAACTTGATGAGTCTACGAACATGAGCCNAATCTATAACTATTATTAAGTTTTTGGTGCAGTTGCTGAGGAATTAAATCTTTTAGCAGCAGTATTAAATACCTATATTTTTAAGCACATATAAAACCACTGTCAGCCCCATAACCCTAGTAGGATGAACACTCCACCAATAAAGACAAAAGTTGTCACCCTAAAGATAACAACTAGGTTAATTTAAACACCTTGATTTGATTTAAACACCTTTTAAATTTAAAATAATGAAATTTTTGGTGTGATATGAATCACTTAGAGCGATATAAATATAAAAATTAAGATTTAGCCGGCATGAAATTTAAATCTTCTCAAGGGCAGGACAAAAATTTTAATCTTATTATTTATATTAATATACTCATTACAAAGAACTTAATCTTTTTTATTCTATTTTTTAATTAATAATTTTAATTGATTATAAATTTTTNTTGGACATCAAAGCTCAAGAGCTTACAACCGATAAAATGATGTTAAGAGGATTCAACCAAAAGGGAGAAAGACTCCTTAGATCAATTACATTGTTTATGAAGGTTGAAGAACTAGCAACAACCGCCAAGTTTCATATCATCGATGCCGAAACCTCTTTCAACGCTCTACTTGGTCGACCGTGGATTCATGAACACAATATGGTTCCATCGTCTCTACACCAGTGCATCAAGTACTACAAAGAAGGACAAGAACATTGCATCAAAGAAGATCTACAACTGTTTTCAGTTCATGAAGTTGCCATTCATGAAGGTGCTGCCTACTACGTGCCACTGAAGTAAACTATCTTCTCTCGCAAAATTGCAACAAACAAAAGTAAAGATCCAGAAGAAGTATAATGGCAGGGCCATTCATCTCTGCTTCAGCGATCTTCCACTACTCTCTTACAACAAGTTGGTGGAGGTTCTTTTAATTCGCGCACTCGAGGTCGAGGCCGGGGATGGACGAGCAAGAACCAACTTAATCATCGATTGGACTAGGCCAACCATCGACATTGGTGATGAAGATAGTTCCGAAGATGAAATAATGATGACAAAATAGAAGAAAACTCAATACGAGATATCCTTAGAAGATGTAGAGAAAAGTGAATATGAGATGATGCATGATCGGATAAACCGCTATGTGAATACTTTGACCCTTACTCCGATCCTCCCTCAAAAGATCAAGAGTTTAGAGGTCAAGGAAGTTCGTAGTGCTGGTTCAAAGCCGATCAGATTTTATCGGGCTTCCACCTTTACTAATATTGAAAATCATGTAAATTTGGATGAGGATCCTAATGAATTAATGGAATTACCTTTTAGTTACTTTTCGCCTTACGTACAAAAGGTAATTTAGTAAGGACATTTGCCAAAACAAATGTCAAAAGATAAATTATAACTTTTTAAAAAGTTATGGAGTGTTAAAAGTTGAACTCCAAACTCGAAAGAGGGTCTCAGATTTGGTACAGTTGGACCGGTCGATGATTCAAAATTTTGTATGGTTGTTACTAGTGAATCATGAGAGGATTGCCTTGAAATAGAGGATGATTCTACTGATCAACTAATAGAAGATGCTCCTCCAGAATTTGAGGAGGAAATTAAATCACGGTTGATGAATTGAAGGAAATTAACCTTGGGACTGAAGAACAACCCCGACCTACATTTATAAGTTCTCTACTTAACGATGAAGAATATTTACAACTGATCAAATTGCTAAAATAATTCAAAGATTGCTTTACATGGAGTTATATTGAAATGTCAGGACTATCAACAGAAGCTGCAGTTCATAAACTTAGGGTGGACAAAAATATAACCCCAGTAAAACAAGCTCCAAGAAGAATACGCCTCAAAACAGAGCAACAAGTCATTGTCGAGGTAAAGAAATTAATAGTCGCTAACTTTGTAAAAGAAGAGCAATACCCCACATAGTTTGCCAATATTTTACCTGTCAAGAAGAAAAATGGACAAATCCGTGTTTGCGTCGACTTCAGAGATTTGAACAAAGCATGTCCGAAAGATGAGTTTCCACTACTCTTTCATGAACGGATCGTTGGGATACTGATCTGACTTTTTTTGTTACGATAGATTGTGTAAAATTTAATTAAATATAATCAATTAATACTCAAATTCTACACAAGTATACGTATCATTTTCAAGTAATAATGAACTTTCTATTTAAGCCCCAAGTATCGATCCTACGAGGAAGGTTTAAAATGGAAATGACAAATTTGCTATGAAATTCACAGAAAGTCAATTAAAATCACTGTCACTAATTTCAATTGTTGAGATGTAATCAAAATTAAATTTCTAAACTATTATCAAATTAAATATGCAAAATTTAAAACAATAAATACTAATTTATTAACTATGTTTATGTAACGGAGATTCTTATGTGAAAAGCATCCTTCCCACTACAATAAGACTATGATAAAATGAGATGAGATAAATATTTATAATAGGTATTGTCCAAAATAGGAGCAATTTTAATTCTCTACCTTGATACAGTGCATAAAAAATAATTGGCTAATCTCAGTGTTTAGTCCCTAAATACATGGCTAGGCTAGGAGGATATCGGCTCCCACTCCAGAGCTCCCTCTTACCTTCACCTGAAAGCTAGCTCTCGCTTCAGTTTTTAAATACTAAGACTGAATGAAGATTTTAGTCTTCATCATAAAGGTTCTTCAATTCTACACCCAACAAAGAATATTTCCCTATGTATTTGCACTTAATTCCATAAACGATGTTCTCTTTTATGAAATCAAATGTGATCCTTACCCTTTTGTAGAACTCATACTCCATTTCCAGGAGCATATGTTTCACAACACATTTTAACAATTGAATTGGCCAAATCAAAAAGTAAATTAGGTTCGGAGTTGAAAAATCATCACAATTTATTTTACAATTTAATATTAACACATTCATATTATCTCTTCATTTCACCATATCTCAGAGTAGGGAGAAAGATAGAGGGAACTACTCAGACTTCATGAGAAAGAAATAACAAAACACAAATTTCATATATAAAAGAAAGTTCATACGACAGTGATAAATAAACAACACTTATCTGAAAACTCTTTCTCAAAGAAAATCCTTTGTAGCCTTTCCTTAAAAGTGCAGGAAGAAGATATCTCTCACTTTTCTCCTTCTCCATCACTCTTACAGAAAGTTTCACACTAAATCTCACCACAAAAACTCTAAACTATGAAAATAAAATCACTAATTGACTCCAATATGGAAGTGGAATGGAATGATGTGGTGCAAAAAATGAAAGCAGAGGAGTGAAAATCATAAAGGAGCCCATTTTCTGATGAAATTCGGCCCCAAATAGAGCCCAAGGTCGGTTCTCCAAGAGGTTCTTCCAAAAACTCTTCAAAAAGTTGTCCAAATACATCGAACCTTCTAGAAACGGTGGCGCTGAGCATTTCTTCAAAATTGTCATTTTGACTCCAAATTTCATTCTTTTTGCTTTCCTTTTGCTTTAAGCCCTAAAAATCAACAACTTACAAGAAAACATGAAAATACCTTCCATTAAACTGCAATATCATCAAAAATAGGTATAAAATATGGGTCTAAAAATGCATATGTTTTTGGAGTATCAAAATCCCTCAAATTTACATGTTACTTGTCCTCAATTAACTCTTTTACTACATAAAAAATATGACCTATGATAAAGATCTTAACTTTTAGACTTCCATATTTTAGTTTTCCAAATATAATAGTATAACTTAAGAAAAATTCAAAACAACTCCAGTTAATACTAAAGATGTAAAGATATTCAATAATTAAGTCTAAGGTTTATGATCCTCTATTTCTTTCAAGAAAAATTACAATTTGTTATATTAAAGTCACTTAGAAAATTCATATGAAAAAGAACTTTATAAAACTTTATTAATAATTAAGTTAACATTCAAATAAAAAGTTTAGAAAATGTGTTCATGTCTTTTTCCTTAAGTTAATTCAAGTGAAACCAATTTTTAATTAGGCATCCTCAAGCTTCTCCCCATATATATTTTTTTCTTTTTCTTTTTCTTTTCTTTTCAGGATTATTTTTAATCCCCCTTTTCTTTTCTTGCTTTCTTTTCTTCTCCCTTTTTTTATATGTCAGGATTACTATATCTGGATTGCCTTTAATGATTTTGAACTTCACTATCTTCTTCTTAAAGTTAAAAACTTTTTACATTTCTTCACTTAACAAATTTATATTAACTTAAAGATTTCATAAAGTTTAATTCTTTTCTTTTACATGAATCTTTTAAGATTTTTAATACTTCAAAAATACAAATTTCCTTTACTAAAAATAGAAAAACATAGTCTTATTCTCTTTTACCAAATATCTTAGCCCCTAGAATTAACCTTTATTATTGAAAATTTTTACTTAAATTTACTATATATTTAGAAACATAAATATAGTTATTCAAAGTTAACCTCTAATACCAAAGGTCATATTGAATTTAAAATTTTGAAAATACAATTAAGTGAGGACAAATAAAATCAAGTACTTTCGCTCTTTCTAAAAATGATTTTTCTTCTTCTCCCCTACAAACTTAAATTTTTAAAAGATTTTTACATGAAGAGCTTTAAAAATGAAGGGTAAAAGAAAGCATTAAATACATAAAAAAATTGTACCTGTTGGAGATTCTGATTTTTTTAACATAAATTTTAAAAATACTGCATGTGCTAAAATGAAAACTACAAGGCTAAAAACATTAAATTGCACATAATACATATAAAATTTGCTAATAAAGAGGTAATCACAAAACAGAACAAAGTGCTGAAAATAACAATAGAACTAAACTAAATTCTTAAAATGAAAACAGTTTTCCACATTACAGTTTCACATAACATAACAACAAAGTCTAAACAACATCACGACACAAACAATACAATCACACAGTACAAACACAAACAAACAAACAAAATAGATCACCAGTCATCATCTTCCTCATCATCGACAACTAACTTTTGCTGCCGATATAGAGTATAAGTAGGGTGAATAGGTAGTTGAACTGTATGGTCACCCCTCAGGTATCTCACTAAAGCATCATCATAAGCAGTATCATACTTAAATTTCTGGCAAATCAAATCATCAGTGTGAGCATTTTGGCCTTTATATTCTACATCTTATGATCCATCCTCAAAATATCTCCCTGTTGTATCATCATCTAATCCAACAACTCCTTGTTGTTGGGGTCACTTAAGTAGGCTCACTAGGGGTTTTAGAAGTAGAAGGAATATCCCTGGCCCGTCTTCCATATCTCCAATCAACATGAGACTCATAAGTCTTGATGTTGGCAGGCCCAATGGGTCTTTGAGGCTCAATCCTCTCCTCATTAGGTCTGAAATCAACTCCTGCCTGCTCACAAAGTTTGTAAATAAGAGCAGGGTGTGCCAATCCACCAGTGGTCTTTCCCAGAGCAATAGATCGAATGTTCATATAAATTATAGAGCCTACATTTATATCCATCACTTTTTAAATACAGTAGTTCACGATGGCTCTATCCTTGATCACTTCACTATGATGATTCGTTGGAATCATCCTCCCAGAAATAAAATAGTGCCAAACTTTATTTACTACATTTAACATAGAAATAGAAAAGTTAACTTTAACTCCATTTTTTATTTTCCAAGCCCCTTTCTCACTAGTTAGAAAAGAAATAACTTCATGTAAAGCCTGATCTGTAACACAAAAAGAATGATACTGGCATCTATACACATCTTCTACAGAATAAAACTCATTTATTTTCTTTGCAGTATATTCTACCCTTTTTCAAAAGCTTCAGGAAGGTTAGCATAATATTTCTTTACAATCCCAGTTATTGCATCAGCAGTAAAATAACAGAAGTTTTCCCATTGCCGAGCAATAATCAAACGTTCAACTTCTCCACCTGGACTTTTAAAACCTCGGTCCTAAATTACTTTCTTATTTTCACAAATGCTATGAAATCGAGCACTTGCTCTAAAGCTAACAAATCTCTGCTCGTCATATTCTACTTTTGTTGTGCTCGATCTAGGTGCCATAGGAAATCTAGAAAATTTTGAAAAATCCGAATAAATTCTAAAATTTCAAAAATCAAAATGTAAAACATTTTAAAATTCAAATCACTATATAGGATTTCATCACCAAAGGATTTTTTCAAAAATTTCTCAAAAAGTTTTTCATATTTTTGTATCCATGCAATGTGATATAAAACCTTCTAGAAATGGGGTCTGCACCGCCTTTGGCGCCATCCGTGCTGGTCTGGCGCCTTTGGCGCTGAGTAAAAAATCTCCACATTAATTTGTTATGCGCCGTCGACGCTGCCGACGCTGAGCATTTCTTCAAAAATGTCATTTTGACTCCAAATTTCATCCTTTTTGGTTTCTTTTTTGCTTTAAGCCCTAAAAATAGCCAACATGCAAGAAAATATCAAAATACCTTCCATTAAAGTGCAATATCATCAAAAATAGGTATAAAATGTGAGACTAAAAATGCATATATTTTTGGTGTATCAGATACAACCAAATCAAGATGGCTCCTGAGGATGCAACCATCATAGCCTTCAGAACACCGATTGGAGTTTTCTACTACACGCTGATGTCGTTTGGGTTAAAGAACGCTGGAGCAACATATAAACATGCAATGACAAATATTTTTGACAACCTTATTCACAATCAAGTAGAATGCCATGTGGATGATTTGGTCATCAACACTAATAAAAAATGGACCTTTTGTAGGATTTGAGGATCGTGTTCAAACGGTTATGACGATATGACCTTAAAATTAATTCCTTAAAGTACGCATTTAGTGTTACCTCTGGGAAGTTTCTAGGATTCGTTGTCCGTCATCGGGGAATCGAGATCGACTCAGATAAGATTAAAGCTATCTTGGAAATGCCTCCTCCTAAAACCTTAAAACAACTACGTTCCTTTCGGGGGAAGTTGACATATCTGAGACTCTTTATTTCTAATCTCTCAGGTAGGTGTCAGCCATTCTCGGCATTAATTAAAAAGGGCACCAAATTCATTTGGGAAGAGAAATGCCAACGGGCTTTCAGGGACGTTAAACAGTATTTAATGACACCTCCTACTTTGGAAGCCCCTATTCTAGGGAAACCTTTGATATTTTATACCGCAGCCCTCTTGGCCCAAGTCAATGACTAGGGTAAAGAAAACACACTCTACTACTTGAGTCGTTGTTTAATACTGATGGAAGTAATGTATCCACCTATTGACTAGCATTGTTTGACATTAATTTTTGCTTCCCAAAAGCTTAGACATTACATGCTCTCTCATAAGTTTACCCTAATTTCAAAAGTTAACCCATTGTAATATTTGATGACCCGACCAACACTCTTCGGACGTCTAGCAAGATGGTTGATGATCTTATTGCAATTAGATATAACTTTTGTTCCCCTTTGTGCTATCAAGGGATAGATTTTAGCATATTTTCCCGCTACACACCCACTGTCAGCTGGTTCCCCTCTCAACAACGAGTTACCAGATGAGCAAATACTATAAATGGAATTCTCTAGCGCATAATGTTGGGAAACGTACTACGTCCGAGCCTTTTCAGCAAGAAAAGACAAAGGATCAGGCATAGTTATACCAGGAAAAGGATTGGTTTGATCTTTATCACGCCAGATAAGGGTATGTTGAGGTTCTCATACCACCTGACAAAGTCGTGCACCAACAATGAAGTAGAATATGAAGCCTTAATCACCGGATTGGAGTTATCAATCTCAATGGATATAACAAATATTGCCATCTACGATGACTCTCAACTCGTCATCCAGCAAGTCGCTGGAAAATACATGATTTTGAAACCAAGATTAGCAGAATACCACCAGTACACAATGAAGCTACTGGAGCAAATCCCCTACGTGACTTGCTACAGGATTCCTTGGGGAGATAATGCCCATGCTGACGCTCTAGCAAAACTCGCTAAAGAACTAGCATGTCCCTTGGAGGATTCCATTGAAATCACAGTACAAGGAAGAAAAGTCTTGAATCGACCTTGAAATTCTACACAAGCTCGGAAAAGAAGAAATAACAATTGCAGTTGCAGATATCAATGAAGATTGGCGCAAGCCATTAATAGAATATTTTCATACTGGAAAACTATCGGAAGACAAGTCTAAGGCATATCACATTACAAAAAGGGCTATGCCATACATCTTGGTTGGTGATGTCCTCTACAGAAGATCGTTTGACCAGATGTAGATACGATGCCTAAGCAAAGCCGAAGCATGAAATATCGTCAAAGAAGTACATGCCGGATTGTGTGGCGCTCACCAATCAGGGCCAAAAATGAAAATGAAGATCAAGGAACTCAGATATTATTGGCCAGCAATGATGTCCGACTACATGGATACAACCATAAAATGTCACCAATGCCATGTGCATGGGGTGGTCTTGCACCAACCTCCGAATGTGCTACACCAAATCATTGCTTCGTGGTCATTCGAGTGTTGGGGCACAGACATAATAGGTCTGATAAACCCTCATCTTTCAAAGGACACATGTTTATACTTGTCTTCACAGATTACTTCTCCAAATGGGTAGAGGCAGTGTTGTTACGAGAGGTTACAAAATAGCACGTCCTTCAATTTATCAAAAGCCAAATCCTCTATCATTTTAGAGTACCGCTAAGAATAATTTCTGACAATGGGACAGCTTTTAAAAGCTTAAAAATCAACAATTTTGTCAAAAGACATGGGATAGATTGGAGATACTCTACAGTTTACTATCCCATAGTAAACGGATTGGCTGAAGCCTTCAATAGGACACTAGTATAGATTTTAAGGAAAATACTGGATGAAAATAAAAAGGATTGGCACAACAAATTGCTAGAAGCTTTGTAGGCCTATCTAACGACGTTTAGGACTCCCACTTAGTGTACACCCTACATGCTCGTGTACGGGTTTGAAGCCGTGTTACCGTTAGAAATTCAGACGCCGTCTCTCAAAGTCGCTGTTGCCAACTAACTAACAATAGAAGAAAGTGTAAAGCTCAGGCTCGAGGAACTAGATAGTCCGGAAGGAAAATGACTTGAAGCACAACAACATCTGGAACTTTACCAGGTAAAGATGGTACAAGCTCATGACAAATTGGTCCACCCAAGGACATTCAAAGTTGGTGACCTCGTACTTGTGCTCAAAAGGCTTATTCTTGCACACCGCAAAATAGATAGAAAATTTGAGCCAACTAGGGAGGGACCATTTGTCGTTGAAAAGGTCTATGCAAGAGGGGCATATCGGTTAGTGGACTTCCGGGGTGAAAGACCCATGCTACCAATCAACGGACGATACCTATAGGTATACTATGCAACCTTACATTGCTTGCCTTGCTTGATTTGAAATTTTGAAATTTTGATTGTTTTGAGGTTATCTATGTGGCCAAAAGTCTGTGACCAGATCCAAAATTTTTGTAACAAAATTAACCTCAACATAATAAATTTTTTTTGAAATTTACACACTTCAATTTTCTTTTTCAAACTTAATATGCTACTAATTTAAACAAAATTCACAGATAAATAAACGATCTCTTCACCAAAATTAAAAAAAATTTCTTTTAATAATTACTTTGTTTTGTTCTTGTTTATACTAAGTTTCAGCCACTGACATTTTTCCTGTCGTTTGTAGAGAAATGTCAGGTTATAGGCTGATCTTCGCCTTTAAAGATGGCTAGAATCTCGCACAAAATGAAGAAATGGCGTCGCAGGGTGACACTATAGATTTCAACATGGAATTTAACCAAGTTGGCATGGATTACGAGGGGCCTTTAAAGAATTTCTTCAGTTGATGGGAAAAAGAAGGGCTGCCCTCACTACTAAGGATGGCCACCAAAGACAGTGTGTCACTGAAAGGAAAGGACGTGATGGTGCAACATGACCCGATGGAGGGGCCTAGCCGTTTATCATCCACGATAGTTATGCCGACTGGGGCCTAATTGCTGCTGATAATGAAAGGATACCATTTGATCCACTACGAAGAACACAACAAAGAAACGCCAGCTGATGTAAACAAAGAGCTTTACTACGAGAAGAGAAGAGATGCCAGAAAGAGGCAGAAAACTTGCTCGCTCCTATTCCTGAGGGACACATTTATGATCCGGGCATGAAAGAGACATCCTCAAGCCAGCTCACTGCGGATGAGGAGCCCGAGTTTGTTACAAAGCCAAAGATAATACCAGCTTGTGAACGGGTGTCCTACTTGCAATGCCGAAATACCTGCATGAGCGTCAGCTACGGGGGCAGTCGCGGAGTGCCCGGACTGCAACATCCTACATCTACAACACTACAGCACATCAAAGGAATATGCATCTACCAATGATGGATCTCAAAACCTTGATTACATGATAGAGGCAGAGCCATATGTCCCAATGGATGTAGAGCCATATGTTTTGCGGGATACAGAGCCAAACATTCTATCAGACGCAGAATCATACATTCCATTAGAGCTAAAGACAACACCAACTTGGGTTCCCGCTCATGTTCAAATGAGGGAATACCCATGATAACTGTCGACTCCCAGTACGATGAAATATTATAAAATGAGCAAAGTAAATAAAAGAAACTTGAAATTCTATGAAGAAGCACAGGGAATTCATCTACATACTGGAGGGATTAGAATTGTATATCAGAGTCTTCTCAGAGACCGACGAACAAAGTATTCTTGACTGCATTTTTGACCTATGAGACAAAGCTCAAGCAAGTTTATTTATGGAAAGCACTTATTCTGAGCTGAGGAAATGGATGCGAGCAAAAGGGAGGATTATTATCCAGTGTGGCTGCTGCTACAACTTCACAAATGATAGACAAGGGAATCCGCCTGAGATCCTCAGACATGATCAACTAGATCCACTACCGCCAATGATAATGTGGATAATCAAAAGAATGGTCAGATGGAATATTTTGCCCGCTACCTGCATTCTAAATAGTTGTATTATCAACATGTACGATGAGGGTGATTGCATTCCTCCACATATAGACCATCATGACTTTGTGAGACCATTTTATACGATCTCATTCATGAGTAAAAGAAACATCTTATTTGTGAAATAAATTGACATCGTCGTCTATGGTGAGTCCAGAGGCTCTATGGAGATTCCCCTACCAGTTGGCTTAGTGCTTGTTCTTAAAGGCAACGGTGCAAAAGTTGCCAAGCATTGCATTCCCAGAAGTGTGACACTGCAAGGTGTC
Source organism: Phalaenopsis hybrid cultivar (assembly GCA_002079205.1). NCBI lineage: Eukaryota > Viridiplantae > Streptophyta > Magnoliopsida > Asparagales > Orchidaceae > Phalaenopsis > Phalaenopsis hybrid cultivar. The sequence continues at coordinate 17,506 of JXCR01141707.1, read as the reverse complement.
CGTAACTTTTTGACAGATGGACAACAACAAAATATCGCAGGGATTTCAACCAGATCCAGAACTGAAGGAACTACTACCTTACAACCTATGAGAGGGTTTCACCTCAAAGTACATTCAAAGGGAACTCTTGTCCTATAGCGTGGCTTAGAAGGTCAGCTCGATCAGGAGCTCGTCACAGTAGGAACAGACAGTCAGAGGATTCCTTTCTACTTTACTATATTACAACAATGTGATATGTACCAAAGATGCTCAACCTATAATGTGTACTTGGCATGAGATATTTTGGATGTACTTTGATGCATTTCACATATTTTACCTTTTGAGGTTTTGGCCTACACTTGATCTGTAACATTTTGTTGGAGCAGATTAATGAAGTTTCTTTAAAAAATGTGTCCTTTTGTCAATTGCCTTTTGTACGATGGATGGAAGCCATGAACCACACATCGGTTCAAAATTACACTAGCAAAGAACAAAATGACAAACTAAAATTTTTTTTAACAGTAATAAAATTTAAACAAAAATAACGAATGAACAAACAACAAAACAACTCTCTTTTAAAAATTTAACCAACTAAAATCAAAATTTGAAAACATATTTTGAAAATAATTAAATGTGATAAAAACAATAAGAAAATAAAATAAATCTGTAAAGTGGATTCTCTCGATTTCGGAGTATCTTACTCTTTGCTCGCACAACACAACTGTCTTTGTCTGCACTAATTCTCTTCACATCCCCGTGGAATTTCACATTCTGCACAAAGTCCCACAAAAATTTTACATGTCTTCTTCGACAATGTCAGCCTTTTCACATGACACATATCTTTGGGTTTAATACCTTTCAATTCTCATTTTTGAATCAGTCCCTAATTTTTGGTTCACCCGTTTGAGGTCGGTCCTTATCTTCTAGCGCTCTCTTTTGAGATTGATCTCTACCTTTCAATTCTCATTTTCAAATCAGTTCCTAATTTTTGATTCACCCTTTTGAGTTCGGTCCTTATCTTTCGACGCTCTCTTTTGAGATTGATCCCTACCTTTCAATTCTCATTTTCAAATCAGTCCTTAATTTATGATTCACCCATCTGAGGTCGGTCCTTACCTTTCGACGCTCTCTTTTGAGATTGATCCCTACCTTTCAATTCTCTTTTTTGAATCTGATCCTAATTTCTGATTCAACCCTTTTGAGTTTGGTCCTTATCTTCTTACGCTCTCTTTTAAGATTGATCCCTAACTTTCAATTTTCATTTTTGAACCAGTCCTTAATTTCTAATTCAACTCTTTTGAGGTTGGTCCTTACCTTCTGATGCTCTCTTTTGAGATTGATCCTTACCTTTCAATTCTCATTTTCAAATCAGTCCCTAATTTCTGATTCACTACTTTTGTGGTCAGTGCTTACCTTTCGACGTTCTCTTCTGTTATTGATCCTTACCTTTCAATTCTCATTTTCGAATCAGTCCCTAATTTCTGATTCACCCTTTTGAGGTCGGTCTTTACCTTCTGACGCTCTCTTTTGAGATTGATCATTAACTTTCAATTCTCATTTCCGAATCAGTTCCTAATTTCTGATTCACTCCTTTAGGTTGGTCCTTACGTTCTGATGCTCTCTTTTGAGATTGATCCTTACTTTTCAATTTTCATTTTTGAATCAGTCCCTAATTTCTGATTCAACCCTTTTGAGGTCGGTCCTTACCTTCCAACGCTCTCCATTGAGATTGATCCTTACCTTTCAATTCTCATTTTTGAATCAGTCATTAATTTTTTATTCACCCTTTTGAGGTCAGTCTCTACCTTCCGACTCTCTCTCTCTCTCTCTTGTGATTGATCCTTAACTTTCAATCCTTACCCTGGAATCAGTCCCTATTTTCTGATTCCTCTCTTTTCATGATCGTTCCTTAACTTCCGACCCTCTTCTAAAATTAATATCTGAGTTTCAAATCCCACCCAGGGTCAGCACTTACACTCTGACTCCCACCCTCCCATCCCTAGCGAGAGTCCATACTTCTTGACTTTGATCAAATATTCACCAGCTATATTCCCCAGCAGGAAGCAAATAGCACACACAATCCCACACTCCTTCTATGTCTCTTTACTTAGGAGTTTGTATTGGTTTTGTTGATCTCGTCGGTCAACGCCAACACGGGCGGTGTACTTTGCCCAGCACACCACATCTATTCGGGGTTCATTTGTTGACCTCTTTTTTGGTTAATGTCTAGTTTTCCTTTTTAGTAGCCTAAGGTCTAGCCATAGGACTTCTTGTTGACTATTCCTATTAAACTAGAAAAGGAACCCGCATCATTAGAAATTCTAAACTCCTCTTTACTCAACTTGAAGTTCTACATATTGGTCCTAACCTCTAGCACTTAGAAGGTGAGGCCACTATGGGGGAGCTCAAGAAGAGTTCTAATAGGACTGTTGGACCTTAGGGTTGGCCCGGGGTGTTGGTTTAGAGCTAAGGCACTCATCAGTAATCACCTCACTCACAATCACTCACAAATGCAAACCCAAAATTTCCTTGACTTTGATCCCTTAATCTTTTGGGATACTCATGCAGATGGTCCCCTAAACCCACTGGCCTTAGGCTAGAGTATAGCTAAGAATAGTATATAGAGGACCCAAAATTGGGTTTTCATTGGTCCATGGCTTATTTATGGTGGTTGCCACCCCAACTCTACCAAAATGCCCAACTTAGTCTTTTGCCCCTAAACTCCCACAAATTACCTAGATACCCTCGGGACCCTAAATTTGGCCAAAATTCTCAAATTTACCGAAAATACCCAAATTTATTCTAAAATAATTTAAAGCCTTTTGAAAATACCTAAATTATCCAAAATTTCTGAAAAATCCCAAAAATTCCCAAAATACTCCAAGTATTCCCAGTTTCACATTTCTCAACTATGACATGACCTAATTTGGCCATTTGGACCATTTTGACCAAAACCCCTAAAATTGCCTTTAAAGGCCCAATCTCCCTAAATCCACTTCAAATGTCCATCAAATTGATCCTAATTTCCCCCAATTTCAATTCTGAACTCAAATTCATCTTTAATATGGAATATAGGCTTAATTTGCCCATGCTTTGAGCCTTATTTTGATTTAGATCAAACACCCAATTTTGGCCCTATGACTTGGTTCCACCTAATTGAACCCCATGGCCTACTCCATTGGTCTCAATTTGGCCTTGGTGTAGCCTTAATTTCATTTATATTTGACTTAAGTCCAAAATCCCCAAATTTTGCCCCAACCAAATTTCACCAAATTGAATGCTTTAGCCCCAAAATTGGCACCAAATTCATGTTTTCATGGAATTCTTATTGACCATTCTCAACAATCAATTTGGACTTAGCCCAAGGCTAGCCCAATTTAGACCCAAGTCTAGCCCATCATGCCAAAAATGACCAACTCTCCAAAAGCCTCCAAATTGACCCCCCAATTGAACTCAAAATCACTTCAACCCTCCACCAAAAATGTTTATTACAATCATCTACATCAAATGCATCAATCAATTTGGTCAATTGACATGGCTAGCCTAGCCCAAACCAAATTTTTGGTCATTTGAATCCACATTGGACCCATCCACTAAAATTAGCCTAACCACCCCAAAGTCAGCAAATTAATGACTCCACAGCCATTAGTTGGACCCTAGTGACCAAGCTAAACCCCATAAAACCACCTAAGCTAAGTCATAGACCAATGGTCTTCTAAATCAAGGGATTTATGATTCCATATTTGCTTAAGCCTTGGATATTTTTGCCAAAACTAAACCTCAACTCATTTAATTTCTTTGACATATTCCCCTGGCTCACCTGACCACCTAGCCACCTCCCCTGGCCTGGCCAGAAAACACCAAAATCGTGAGCCACCCCCATAGAATCAACCCATTTCAAATCTAGAGACCACCTCATCTAAATCAAAGGTTAGAGCCTCTCTACCCTCCACTTAAGCATCACATTGCACCCCCTAATTGGCCATGACAACCACCCTTAAACCAATTTTTATAAAAGCTCCCCTCTACGGCCATGGAGGGAGAGTTAAAATTTTCCTTAAGAGAGCCCTCCAAATTGCTCATAGAGACTCTTTGAGACCTCCTCAGCTCAAGCCAACCACTTTCCCCCACTGATTCCCACTGTAGAAGCTCATTTTTGAGCTCAAACGTCTACCTAAAACCAGGATAGAGCTCAATACACCTCCACAGTCCACCAAACTCAAATTAAACTTACCCACACCTTCACCATAGTGAAAGAAGGAGAAGCCCCATCAAATCCCCCTTCCATAGAGACCCTAGCATAGCTCTAGACCAACACCAGAAATCGAGCTTGGTCGAACTCATACATAGACCTTTCACCATAGTAAGAGGCTTAATCCCTAGCCTCGTTGGACCCTAACGAACATGTCGAGCACCTCTGATTGAAGCATCCCTTCTCAGAGCAAAGGTATTGAACTCCCTCTTTTCCCAAGCCTATTTTGATACTCTATTTGATTAGGCTCAATTTTATGGAATCTTAAACATATGGATATGTTCCTCTAGTCTAGAAGAGCATTTAAAAAAAAAATTCATTCAATTTGATTGAGAAATGAGGGAGATATCAAGTCTTGAAGATGGAAGGTTCTCGGGCTAGGCCATTAGGGACGATGACGAAGAGCCATCAGATCACACATTTATCTCATTAATGGATGGGATCAAGCCGGGCAACGCTCCCTTACATGAACAGCGGGCCTAGTCACCGCTGAGGTGGATGACGATGTCAAATAGGAGTGCGCCGCGTGGAGCTTCAGAGCCACCGTAGGTTGACATGATGTCGTGCATTTAAATAGATGAATAGGGATTTAAATAATTTAGAAAATGCTCCCTAACGTCAAAAATTCATATCTTGGTGTAGAAAAATCATAAAAATAAAATAAAAATACCATCTTGCTCAGTGAATAGAGTAGAACAATGTAGAAATTATTTAAAGTCCATGTAATGCAAGTTTAATTTTTAATTAATTAAATACTATTTTGAGTCTTTTGATTCTCCATGCATGTAGATATTTCACCATGACTTGAAATTTTAGCATGTTGTTGCCTCTATCTTAGGGAACATTTCGTGATTTTTTTTTAAGTTAAAGGAGATCTCTAGACAAAGATCCGTATTTTTTTAAGTTTATGTCTATTATTTGCATAAATTAATCATAATAATTAGCATGTTGCTTATAAAATTTCAAGAAAATTTTGGAAGGTTTACTTTGACGAGAGAATCCTTTGAAAAATATTTCATTGGTTAAGTCAATAAGAATACACCTAATTTCCACCAACCCTAAAACACAAATAAATTTAATTTTGGGTAACAAAAACATATAAATGACTTACTTTTTAATTTCCACTAATATTCAAAGTTCATAGAACTCCCCATAAAAATTTCAAAATATTTGGAGCTCATTTAGTAACTTAAACTGATTTTCCAAGTTAAATGATATTTTTGGTACTAAAATGATTTTAAATAATTAAAATATAACTCAAAAATCTATAAAAATTAGTTTTTGAAGTTCTTTGTGATTAGAGGAATTTTTTTAAAATAAATTTGAAATTAAAATAAAAATTCCATTTTCAAGCCAAATTTTAATATTTAAATAATTAAAAAATGATAAAAACCACAAAAATAATAAAATTGATGAAAATGTTCTAAATTATTTCCTAAGCACTTAAGAATAGTTGGAATATTTTCCCTAATTTTCTAAATGAAGATATTGAATTTTAAAGCTTAAAATAATTTTTAAAGGCTAAAAATGGATTTTCACTAAAAGAATTCCAATAATTCAAATAAAAATTATTAAAAAGTGAAATTTATTTTTTTGTGTGCCTTGACATTAGGGAGATTTAATAAAAATATAAAACTTAATTTTACACACATAAATTATTTTATAATTAATAAAAACTTCAAAACTTAAAATAATTCTTAAAATTCAAATATAATTTAATAAATCATGAAATTCTGTCCCAATGCTTCTCTAGTCTAAGTCTATTTCCAATAAAACNAACTTAAAATAACTCTTAAAATTCAAATATAATTTAATAAATCATGAAATTCTGTCCCAATGCTTCTCTAGTTTAAGTCTACCTCAAGTAAGACTTTCAAGGGATTAGGCTTTTCCTTGTTCAAGTTATGGAATTTTCTTTGAAAAATCCTATTTTTTGCATTAAAATAAATATGTAAATTAAATTAAATTTTGTAAAATCATATTTTCTCCTTTGATTTCTTATTTGACCCATTAGTGAGGTGGGATAAAAATTTCAAAGTCATTTGAATTAAATTTGACAAATTATGAAATGATAGAGTCTTAGGAGCAAAAGTATAATTTTAGAAGTTTAGTCTTAATTAACATTTAGGCTTAACTCAAAGAGATAAAAGGGTAACCTCTGATTTTAACTAATTCATTTGGATGATTGAGACCAAAAGGGATTAATTGGTAGAAAACAATCTCACTTTTGTTAATTAAAAGATAAATTTGTAATTATTAAAATTTGGAAGTCTAGTCAAGTAAATGATCCTAAACTCAGGGGTATAGTTTTGGGTGTTAAAAACTCACTAATTTAACACCCCTATTTGATGTTCAAATGACATTCAAAAATGAATCATCATCACTTAAAATTTTAATCTCTTTCAAAAATAACTAAGACATCCACCAAAACCTTAAGGGCTTAGTAGTGACCTAAGCTAAATCAAATTTGGTTAAATGAGGATTAGAAAAGTGAACATAATTAAAATTAAACATCTTTAAAGCACTACAAGTTAAATTTAAAGTTGGCTAAATGTATTTGATAGCACTAACTTGCCTCTTTAAGTGTTTTCACCCACATAATTTACAAATTAAATCACAACTGATAATTACCCTACTCTTATGGATAATTGAAACATCAATATTCACTGAGCATTAAAGGTATTTATAGGATGTATTATTAAGCAACATAATAAATTTAAATGAGTTCAAAACTTTTCACCAGGCGGTTAGAGGGAAGCATGAACCTGCTTCTTCCTCTAGACTTGTTGAATACCTCAGAGGTTTACTAAACTTAATATGTTTTGCTTAAAAAAAATCATCCTTAATCAAACTAATAGGGACCCACCAAGATATGACCTAGGGTTAGGTAGGTCTCCAAAACTTTACTTTCCTGCTTCATGATCCTTGATCCNTAATTCTTAAAATTCAAATATAATTTAATAAATCATGAAATTCTGTCCCAATGCTTCTCTAGTCTAAGTCTACCTACAGTAGAACTTTCAAGGGATTAGGCTTTGTATTGGTCAAGTTATGGAATTTTCTTTGAAAAATCATATCTTTTGCATTAAATTAAATTTTGTAAAATCATATTTTCTCCTCGGATGTCTTAATTGACCCATTAGTGAGGTGGGATAAAAATTTCAAAGTCATTTGAATTAAATTTGACAAATTATGAAATGATAGGGCCTTAGGAGAAAAAGTGTAATTTTAGAAGTTTAGTCTTAATTAACATTTAGGCTTAAGTCAAAGAGAGAAAATGGTAACCTCTGATTTTAACTAATTCATTTGGATGATTGAAACCAAAAGGGGATTATTGGTAAAAACCAATCTCACTTTTGTTAATTAAAAGATAAATTTATAATTATTAAAATTTGGAAGTTTAGTCAAATAAATGATCCTAAACTGAGGGGTATAGTTTTAGGTGTTAATAACTCACCAATTTAACACCCCTATTTGATGTTCAAATGACTTTAAAAAATGAATCATCATCACTTAAAATTTTAATCTCTTTCAAAAATAACTAAGGCATCCACCAAAACCTTAAGGGCTTAGTAGTGACCTAAGCTAAATCAAATTTGGTTAAGTGACAAATTTGCTCAAATCAAATGGGATGTTTCCTTTGTCCTTTTCATTTGGTGCCATTTCTCAAATTTGATAAATTCCAAAAATAACTTTAAAAATCAAGTTTAAATCACTAAACTAAATTTCCAAAAGCACTAACTAAACTTTCAAACAATTTCCATAGATTTTTCTTCACTTTTCACCATGAATAGTAAATTTTCAAAATTTCCAAATGTGCTTAAAATAAAATCCAAAATTTTAGCATAGAAGTAAAGCTCTTACCTCAAGGAACTTGGATCTAACAAATCTCACTTGATTCCACCAAGAAATCTCCAAATTTCACTTGCCCTAGTCCTCAAAATCGTGAACTTGAGTTTGGGAAGACGATAGGAGGCATTAAAAATGGTATTTTCAGACTTAAAATTCACTTTTAACCATTCGCGAACCGGTTTTTGTGAACCAATGCTTAAGTGCGGGTAAGTGCGGCTTAGGCGCTTGCCTCTTGGGTTGGCTCGCGCTTAAGTGCAAGATTTGACGCTTAGGAGCCAGTGCACAATTTTTGAAATTTTTAATAGTAAGTAAAATGCACTATTAGCCTAAGTAAACCACCCCTAAATGGTCTAATAACACTTAAATGACTATTTTTACTTCCTATAACTCCCTTTCTCTCTCAAAATTCTCCATAATAATTAATTCAATTCGAGGCTAAAAAAAACACAAATTTTCACAAAAAAAAAACTTATATCAATTCACAAACAAGTACAAACACATTTAACACTTAGTTCTCTCTCCAAACAGTCTTGGATGAGAAAATTTTTTTAAGTACAAAACACTTAACACACATTCACAATTACACACATAAGTGACACAAACACTAAACACAAGACGTAAACACTAACACACTTAAAAACATGACTCCAAACACACAATTCCTAACATTTAACTTAATGTCATAATTTATTAGATGAAACGAATTCTTTTCTCTTAGTAGTCTCTCCAGGATTATAGAGTTGATAAAACGGATGGTGATGAAGAGCTCTAATACTGTCATCTTCGATCCACTTTTGCTTAAGGAACATCGTCTTATCCGCTTCCTCTATATAACTGGTATGACTGAATTGCATCTTAAGTTCCCACCAAATATGTTATAGATGAGCGTGCAATTCAAGCACCTTAGTCTATAATATAGATATAATATTCTCTATCTTGTTGATCTTCTCTGATATCCCTTCAATACTAACGGCTAAGCAACCTTTATACATCTCCTATGCACTTTGACTAATGAAATTTTTCTTCATGGATTCTTCCTTCTTCTTCAAATCCATCTCCCATGAAGACATTTTCTCTAAATCTCTCTCTTTCTTAGACTTTTAGGGCTAAAAATAATCCAGGGTGAAATTCCTTCACAAACCTCTTCTATTTATAGGCCTAATTCCCCCTCATAACTTCTAGGCACAACTAGAAACTACCAAGACACGTTTATTCCAACTAAATTGCAATTACACCTTCTAGAAATCAAAATTTGCACATGCGATTAAATTACCGCGCTTAAGCGCCGGATCTGGCGCTTAAGCGCCAGTGCACATTTTTGCACCAATCAACTTAACGTCCAAATTCTCATCGTAACATATCTAAGTCACTAAATAAAGTCTAAAAATCATTACTAGCACATAATAAACTCAAAAATACTACCCCAAATTTTTTAATCAGACTCAAAACAACAAACAAAGCAAAAACACACTGATAACTATGGGTTGCCTCCCAAAACGTGCTTGGTTTTACGTCGTCAGCCTGACGTAACCAGTGCTCATTCTGATTGACCCAACATCATTCCATCATTATATTTATGTTGATCCCCTATATAATAAGGTTTCAGTCTATGTCCATTCACTTTAAAAATTTTCTCAGAATTAGGATCTTTAAAATCCACAGCTCCATAAGGATAAACTTTTATCATTATAAATGGGCCCATCCAACTGGACTTAAGTTTTCCTGGGAATAATCTTAACCTTGCATTATATAGCCAAACATGTTGCCCTTGCTGAAAATTTTTAGTGAGAATCTTTTGATCATGCCCATTTTCATCTTTTCTTTAGNAAAGGCATATACTATTGCTAATAACTTTTTTTCAGTTGTTGTATAATTAATTTGAGTTTCATTAAGAGTTTTACTAGTATAGTAAATAACTTTGAAAATTTTATCATATCTTTGTCCTAAAACAGCTCCAATAGCATAATCACTTGCGTCACACATAAGTTGAAAAGGTTTTTTCCAATTTGGTGAAACTATAATTGGTCCAATGATTAAATTTTCTTTTAATAATTTAAAAACTTTAGGCATTCCTCGTTAAAATAGAAAATTACATCTTTCTCCAGTAAATGGCATAATGACTTAGCAATCTTAGAAAAGTTCTTAATATATCGCTTGTAGAATCCAGGATGTCTTAAAAACTCTTAATTTCCCTTACATTTGTTGGATAAGGTAAATTAGCGATCACTTGAACTTTAGCAGGATCTACCTCCATACCATTTTCTGATATTTGATGACCTAATATAATTCCTCCTGCTACCATAAATTGGCATTTTTCTCAGTTAAAGACTAAATTTGTTTCTTTACAGTGCTTAAGAACTTTAGATAAATGTTCTAAACATGAGTCAAATGAAGTTCCAAATCACTGAAAAGAAATGAAGTTCCAAACACTGAAAAGTCATCCATGAATACTTCAATCCCTTTTTCAATTAAATTCTAAATTTGTTTCTTCACAGCGCTTAAGAACTTTAGATAAATGATCTAAACATGAGTCAAATGATTTCCAAATCACTGAAAAGAAATGAAGTTCCAAACACTGAAAAGTCATCCATGAATACTTCAATCCCTTTTTCAATTAAATTATGAAGTTGTTCCAAACACTGAAAAGTCATCCATAAAGACTTCAATCCCTTTTTCAATTAAATAAAAAAAATTGTCATCATACATCTTTGAAATATAGTAGGGGCATTACATAAACCAAAGGGCATTCTTCTAAAAGCAAAAGTACCATAACGAATGATAAATGTTGTTTTCTCTTGATCCTCAGGAGATATTTGAATTTCGTGATAACCGGTATATCCATCCAAAAAATAAAAGTATTTGTGCCCAGCTAGTCTATCCAGCATTTGATCTAGAAAGGGTAGAGCAAAATGATCTTTCCTAGTGGCAAGATTTAATTTTCTATAATCAATGCATATTCACCCCCTTGTAACTTGTCTAGTAGGTATTAACTCATTATGCTCATTCATAATTATAATAACTCCTCCTTTCTTAGGAACAACCTGTAATTTGTCTAGTAGGTATTAACTCATTATGCTCATTCACAGTTACAATTACTCCTTTCTTAGGAACAAACTGATTGGACTAACCCATGCACTATCTGAAATAGGGTAGATAATTCCAGCATCTAACCACTTTAAAATTTCTTTCTTAACAACCTCTTTCAAAACAGGATTTAATCTCCTTTGTGGATTAGCCCTAGGTTTGTAGTTTTCTTCCAAATTAATTANATCTTTTGATCATGCCCATTTTCATCTTTTCTTTAGAAATCTTAACACTCTCATAAGATTCATTCCTTATCTCTTCAAGCTCATTTAATTGTAACAATCTTTTCTCACCAGCATCTTTTAAATTATAATTGAACTCTTTAATAGCTCAATATGCTTTATGCTCAAGTTCAACTAGTAAGTGACAAGCTTTCCCAAATATTAGCCTATATGGGGACATTCCTATAGGAGTTCTATATGCAGTCCTATAAGCCCACAAAGCATAGTCAAGTTTGACTGACCAATCCATTTTTGTTAGATTCATAGATTTATCCATAATTCTTTTAATTTCCCTCTTTGATAATTCAACCAAACCACTTGTTTAAGGATGATAAGCAATAGCAATCCTATGATTTATATGATATTTCTTTAATAACTTCTCCATAATGACATTTCTAAAATAACTTCCCCCATCAATAAATGATAACTCTCGGCATCCCAAATCTACAAAATATGTTAGTTTTAAAAAAAGTTTCAACACTTTGAGCATCACATCGAGGTAAAGCAACAACTTCTATCCATTTGGATACATAGTCCACTACTAACATAATATGTAAGTTTTCAAAAAATGGTATAAATGGTCCCATGAAATCTAATGCCCAAACATCAAATATTTCAACTTCTAGCATATAATTGAGGGGCATCTCATTTCTTCTAGAAATATTACATACTCTTTGACATCTATCACAAGTTTTGATACAAGCATTAAAATCTCTAAAAATTGTAGGCCAATAAAATCCAGATTGTAGAATTTTGTATGTTGTTTTATCAACACCTAAATGTACCCCAAAATCAGAATTATAACATTTTTGGATATTTTCATAAGTTTCTTCTAATGGTACACATCTTCGAATGATAATATCCTTTCCTTGTTTATATAAATATGGGCCCAAAAATAAGTCTTAGCTTCAAAAATAAATTTCCTCATTTGTTGGTATGTCATTCCATAGGTTAAGATTACTAACAATATAGTTCACAATATCGGCATACCACGGAACACGCCACTCATTTATAGTGAACAATTTTTCATCTGGAAAATGCTCATTAATTTCTTTTTCAAAACAAAGTTGTTTTTCAAATTCAAGCCTGGACAAATGATCAGCAATTTAATTTTCAGTTCCCCTCCGATCTACTATTTTAAAATCAAATTCTTGTAAAAAAAGAATCCATCTTATAAGTCTCTATTTAGTATCCTTCTTTTTCATTAAGTACTTAATAGCAGAATGATCTGTATGCACTATACAATGAGTTCCAATCAAATATGATCTAACTTTATCAAAGGCATATACTATTGCTAATAACTTTTTTTCAGTTGTTGTATAATTAATTTGAGTTTCATTAAGAGTTTTACTAGTATAGTAAATAACTTTGAAAATTTTATCATATCTTTGTCCTAAAACAGCTCCAATAGCATAATCACTTGCGTCACACATAAGTTGAAAAGGTTTTTTCCAATTTGGTGAAACTATAATTGGTCCAATGATTAAATTTTCTTTTAATAATTTAAAAACTTTAGGCATTCCTCGTTAAAATAGAAAATTACATCTTTCTCCAGTAAATGGCATAATGACTTAGCAATCTTAGAAAAGTTCTTAATATATCGCTTGTAGAATCCAGCATGTCTTAAAAAACTCCTAATTTCCCTTACATTTGTTGGATAAGGTAAATTAGCGATCACTTGAACTTTAGCAGGATCTACCTCCATACCATTTTCTGATATTTGATGACCTAATATAATTCCTCCTGCTACCATAAATTG